>PPKI02000021.1:0-214908 GCA_003707645.2 Ogataea trehalophila
CGTGAGTAAATATCTCAAAAGACTAAACAACTAAGAAGGGTAATAAGATAGGGAAAAAAGTAAGAGATAAGAGGAGAAGTAAACAAAGTGGTAAGATACCAGATTGAACATGAAAAATCAAGTGCGAGATGAATACTTAGATTTAACGGGTTAGAACGAACGTTATTTAACACTGTTTGAATTTATTCTAAAGTATTTGAAATAACTTTTTTTTTACCTAATACCCCGTTCTATATTAATCGATAGAACCAAAATCTCCAAGCAAGAAAAGTGGCGGATCTCTATGAGATCTCTACATCATGAAGAGGTACAATATTCCAACGTATTGTAATGAATTGAGTTTGCTGTTCGTTTTATCGTGAATTCACAGGATTTCTTATCATTTTATTGAAAGTATTTGAAATCCAAATCTTCAGTTTTTATTCTATTTTCATCTATTCTATTTGTATTCTTTCATTATTTTGGCCGATCCCTTAAATAAATCAATTAAAAATCTTCCTAAGTAGCCATCCTAAATATAAACAACTATATATATTGTAATGCCAGAAGTCGACGAAGCTATCGACACCTTGAAAAACATTTCTCAGTAAGGGAACTCGGAATCCAAGTGTCCAAATTAGAAAGTAGTCTCAACTGAACTCAACATCACTCAGAGGAAACGACCTGTCACATAAAGAGGAGTGGAATCCCTACAAAGGAGTTAACTTAACTCACTATTTTGAGCCACTTGGCATCTGATTCCTTACACGTTTTATAAGTACACTGTTCGTTTTATCGTGTATTTATTTATAATGAAACATGATTGAAGACAAACTAAACTTCAATCACTACTAACTAACTACAAAACAATGAGAATAAAATTAAAATCAAACAAAAGAATTTTCGATAACCCAAAAGAGGTGTTAAACTTGGATTACCATTTTGAGGCACCTGACGTCCAATATCCTTACAGAATATTGTAAGGATTTGGCTTCCCGGTTCGGAGCTCATTTTCAGTAAGAACCTTTAGAGCAGGTTCTTTCATTAGTAACTTGCTTTGTAAAGATTTGACACCATCATTAATACTCTCATTTGAGATAACTTCATCTGAGATAATTTGTCATCGTTAAAACTGAAGAGATCTAGTTCTTTTATTAAAATATCCCTTTTTAGAGCTTCGACAACTTCGTCGATACTCTGTCTTTTGTTATATAAATATTTGTATTTCCTCCCATACTGTTTAACTTCATCCTCTATTGATTAAGATAGAAGGATCATCAAATAAAGTATCAACTTTTTGTTCACTTAGTTTTATATAACTATCGATCCCTTGCAACAAATGTAAGGTATCTATCCTACATTCTCATCCCTACTACAGTTAACTAACTGTCTTTGGCTTATCCCTTATCTATTGTGCCATTTTTTATCCCTTATCTATTGTTCCTTTTCTTATCTCTTTGTTTCAACTCTTATCTTTTGAATTGCTTCTTTATTATTTTTACTATATATATTTGTGTATTTCCCATATGTTGATTCAGATTCCTTTCCTATAGATCATAAGAAAGGGTATCAAAGGGAATAACAATTTATTACTTAATCAGTTTTAAATAACTATCAAACCCTCTCACAAATATAAAATGATCCCTTGGCCCAGTTGGTTAAGGCGTGGTGCTAATAACGCCAAGATCGGCGGTTCGATCCCGCCAGGGATCATATTTTTATTTTTAATCTCTGTTTGGAGATTGTAAGAAACTTCTATGAGTGTCTATTGAACTTTTTTATCATCAGCTTTCAAGTTCAAGAGCGTGTCAGAAAATACGACATTAGAACAGTTTTTCAGAACCAACCTTTATTCAGAGTGTGGTTCTCTAAAGGTGGTTCAAATTTGAGGTGTTTATAACATAAACCACACAATAACAATGTCATAACGGAGTCAAATCGGGGTCATAAAAGAGTTAATTCGAAAATATACGAGTTAGTGACTAATTAGTCACTAAAATTCTATGATGAACTAATAACATAATATACCTGTAGATTCTCACTTATTTCTGAAGACGTCACAATCGGATCTCTTTAGAAGAAGAGGGGGGGGGAGGGGAGAGTTTAATATTTGTTATATTATTAACTTACTGAATCTATTTCAATCGGATTATACTTATTAATCCAATTGACTGTTGCTAAACTAGTCGTTAGACCTCAAGTAAGTCTGAATAATTGAACTCACTTAGTATATAGCTAATACTATTTTAATAACCCCGAGCGGGTATCCACGACTAAACTACCTTAGATGGTAGCTATGCTACCCATACCCCTAAAAGGTAGGGATACTAGAAATGGGTAGATAATGTTTTGCCAATCGTCGATACAGCTTATATTGGGATGCACCTATCTTATTATATACCTTTTAGAACCAGGGAATAATCTTTTATCTTCTATTATGCTAGTGGAAAATACTTGTATTCTGGAATTAGGATGCTTGGTCGGGGTTCATTCAAACTTTTATTTATATGTATGTTATTCATTCAAAGGTTTTGTTTATTCCTAGAAAAAAAAATAAAAAAATCGCTACCAACTAGTTTCTTGGGCTAAAAACGTTTTCTTTTAGCCCCAGTGCGTGCCCTTAACTGTTGTGTAGGCGAGAATTACCTGATTTCAACGGCCGTTGAATAATCATGTTGGAAATAGGTCAGCATTTGGAGGAATGATCTGAAAGTTCAGAAACAAAGGATGGAGATCATAACTTGGAGGAACTGTGAATAATAAATAAAAAGTCCACTGAGGTATACCTCCACCTCCCTTTAGTATGTGCGGTTATACTAGAAAAGTTAACCAGCATTTGAACTCCTCTGTACTCTATTGTTGGCGTTTACCTCTTAATGAATAAATGTTTATAGAACAGGAGTTTGTTATTTGCAGTGAATCATCTTGCTCTATAAATCCTAGGTGCTTTCGATAGTAATGGATTTGTCTCCAAAACAACTTTTTTATGAATGTAGAGGAGATAAGAAAGAACGAGGAAACTACTCTGTTAGTTCAAACATCACACGTGAAAAGCGTTCACACTGCTTCTTTCCCCACAAATATCTGTATTAGTAAAAACTGTGGCTTCTTTCCTAATCGCCTCGCAGAGTTCCACAGTTTGGCAATTGACGTAATGTTTAGCCTACCTAACTAATGGTGAGTTTTTTGTTCAAATAATATCTTTTCACCAATCACGAAATGGTAATATATACGAGCTACAACTTAGTAGTACTACAATCTTCGTAGTTTTTACACAGTAACAGTGTGACTTGTCACATCTTTCTTGCCAATTAGCATACCACTAATTCTAAGACTTCGATCGACGCCAAATTTACCCCATAACAAAAGACAGACGATCGTCGTTACAAGTTATTATATTATTTCAAATTTGGTAATTTGCGGCTCTACTGATGAAAAGGAATTTAGAAATGTTGTCTCATGACAGCTTTGTTTCCGTTTGTAGAAAAAAATATCTTCCTTAACACCTCTTTCGATCCATCCCTGCTTTAATCTTGCCTCTGCTTTCTTTCGTCCTATAACTTTCAAACAATATAATAATATTCTTGCAGAACTCCAATCGTTCACATTAGTATTTTTTTCAAATACAAACTTACATAGCAGACTAAAGACAACTTTACCGATTAATCTTTCTTATTTAGGGCACTCACTTTCCCAATTTTTACATCTATCAGAGTAATTGTTGGCTACATTCAAAGTTCAACCATGACAACGTTTCCCACTCTGTCATCTTCTCCTCCATATTCCAAAAATATTCATGATTTGAGGCACCTACCACTAACACTATCCAAAAACTCTTCAACCTCCCTTTCATTAAATCAACTTGCATTATCCTGTTCATCAAGAGACAGCACACCTGATCCGTCGTCTGCTGTAACCTTGGATGACCTTACATCTGTCACTTCTTCAAATGGTTTAAACAATCCACTTTTAGTTCATAAATGGACAAACGAGAATTCGATAGTTTGCGTTGCTGCTTCACCTGACAAGCAATTGTTGTTTTGTGGTACACAAGATTCTAAAATTTTAGTTTTCGATTTGGCGACTTTTCAAAAAAAGACAGAGATAGTTGCTCATACCGGTTCCGTTTTATGTTTGTTAGTTAGTAAATGTGAAAGTTTGTTGTTCAGTGGTGGTTCTGATTCCTTGGTTAAAATCTGGGATATTTCTGGAAACAAGCCAAAGGCAAACCCGAACAACAAAGAGCATTTTTCCTCTAATGATGAAATTGATCCGAAACAACAAGAAGCAAAACATGAGGAGCCAACACAGAAACAGGATCCACATATGGATATATTTGAAACTCATACAATTTATTCACCATTAGATATCGGTGACATATTTTCTATTTCCTGGGCTCAATCTACCAAAACAGTTTTCATTGGTGCGCAAAATGCGTCTATTTCATTTGTGCATTTAGATACCCCAGGTTTTAAGTCAGATCCAGCTTCTATGCCATCTAACAGATTTGACAAGTTTTTTGATTCAAGAGGACATAGACAAAAGCTACACTCATCACAAGAAAAGAGAAACACTAAGTCACAATCCAGATTGATTGAGGTCCCATCTGAAAATATTATTGCATACTCTCATTACGGTTATGTTTATGCAATGGAATCAATAGTCAATAGTGATGGTAACGGCGGATTAATAGGCTCAACTGGTTCCGAGGAGTTCAAAAATATTCTTATCACGGGTGGTGGTGATGGGCTAGTCAACATTTGGGGGATTTCCAAGAATGAACTCAAACTTTTACACAAACTAGATAACCACGACTCTGTTTTATCCATTTCTAAAAATGAGAACGATTCGTTTTTATACTGTGGTCTTAGTGGCGGTCAAGTTAAAGTTTGGGATTTATCAACATTACAATTGATTAGATCGTATGAAAGCGATGAAGGTGACATCGTATCAATAGCTCTGTACAATGATTGTTTGTTCAAAGGTACCAACATTGGTGTCACCAAATGGAAGCATAAAGGTGAAGTTAAATCAGATTGGATTGCACATGATGGTTACTGTCTCGCTGTTAAAGTTATGGAAATGAACGACACTCCATATTTAATAACTGCTGGCATTGATCACTCTGTTGCTCTATGGAACATTGAAGCATTAAACAATAACCCTCAAAAGGACCACGAAATTACCGATTTAACATCAACTGATAGAATGTTGGAAGTTTTATCCAAACTGGTCAGCTACAAAACAGTCTCCAAGCAACCTGAACTTTTCATTGATCAATCTAGACAATGTGCCAACTTTTTAAGATTCTTATGTAAGAACTTGGGTGCTTCTAAATCTATGTTGTTACCTGTTCCTGATGGTAATCCTGTGGTGTTTGCCACTTTTGAAGCCAACAAGCCAACCAATACCATGCCTTCTAGAATATTATGGTATGGACATTATGATGTCATTGAAGTTAATTCCACTGATTCATGGCAAACAAACCCATTCAAATTAACAGCGATAAACGGCTATTTATATGCTAGAGGTGTCACTGATAACAAGGGACCTTTACTTGCTGCTATATATGCAGTTGCTGAACTCTACCAAAAGCAAGAACTTGAATCTGATATTATATTCTTAATTGAAGGTGAAGAAGAATCTGGTTCGTTTGGTTTCCAAGATGTTGTCACCAAAAATAAGGGCTTAATTGGTCACATAGACTGGGTCTTGTTGTCTAATTCATATTGGTTAGACGACAACATTCCCTGTTTGAACTATGGATTGAGAGGCGTTATTTCAGCTAAAGTTGAAGTTTGGTCTGATAAACCAGATAGACACTCTGGTGTTGATGGTGGTATTTCAAGAGAGCCAACTATTGATTTGATTAACTTATTATCGAAATTGAATGACGATGAAGGTGAAGTTAGGTTACCTAACTTTTACAACGAAATAAAACCAGCAAAACAAGCTGAATTGGACTTGTATAAGCAAATCACTGAAAAGATTGATAATTTGCGAATCGATGATTTGATGTCCAAATGGCGCCTTCCATCATTAACGATCCATAGAGTCAATGTTTCAGGTCCTGGTAATTCAACGGTAATTCCACAAGTTGCAACAGCATCATTATCAATTAGAATAGTGCCAAAGCAAGATATCAACGAAGTTAAACACTCGTTGATTGCATATCTAAACGAATCTTTCAACAAATTGAAAACAGAGAATCACATGAAGGTTACTATCGTCCATGAAGCTGAACCATGGTTAGGTGATATTACTAACCCGGCATATCAGATCCTCTCTGAGAATTTACAAGCTGAGTGGGGTGTTGAGCCTCTTTTGATTAGAGAAGGTGGGTCGATTCCATCCATTAGGTTCTTAGAGAAAATTTTTGATTGTGAAGCTGCCCATTTACCAACTGGTCAAAGTTCAGACAATGCACATTTAAACAACGAAAGGTTGAGAGTTACTAATTTGTTCAAGACAAAGGAAGTTTTGAAAAAGACTTTCAACAGATTACCTTTGAGAAAAAGTCACTAACAAACAATTGTTCACCCAATACACACTGCATATATATCCCTTCCTTGAATGACACATTACTAATTCAATACTTTTTGTTTCCCAGCATATCCATACCTTAATTGTATTTTATTATTTATTTTTTTTTCCTTTGCTTTTTTCCGCATGAACCTGTTTCTCTGGTCTCACTTAATAACCAACTGCTATTTTTTACTCTACTCAGAACTTTTATAGATATTTATCGATTTACTTATAGTCGTACACCTTAATAACATTTATTCTAATAACTTTCTAATCACATATATGTAAACCCTGCATAGATCAATTGCTCACCCTAAGCAATAAACATGATTCAACGGTCCATTTCCTTCTCCTAACTCCGTGTCAGCAAAACACAATGCATTATGAACATACCTAACACCACCTTCAACAGCTTCTTGTAATGGCAACCCCCATGCCAACCCACAAGCAATAGCTGATGATAACGTGCATCCTGTTCCATGTGTGTTTTTCAAATCACTAAGCTTAGGATGCTTATAGATCGTGTATGTATCATCTTTCGAATCATACAAAATGTCGATTATTACTTTCGAAATTTTGTTGTTATTGTTGGTAGTAGCGGTATTAGACGTTAGGCTTGGCATGTGTCCACCTTTTAATAGTATGGCTCTACATTTGAGCAATCCTGCTAATTTCTTTGCCACTTCTTTCATATTCTCAAAGTTTGATTTGTACATAGATGTACTGGTTGTTTGAGAATTACCAAAATTGTGACCAAGTAATTCAAGAATTATTATGGCTTCCTCAAAATTCGGTGTTATTAGCGTAGCCATTGGATACAACTGCTCCACCGAGTTCATTATTAACTTCTGTTTGGACAAGGTGAATCCTGAGGTGGATGAAATGATTGGATCAATGACTAAACATGGACTTATCAATTGTTCGCTGGACAGTTCCTCTATAAATTTTGGTAACAAAGTTAGAACTTCATTAGTGATCATTCCACACTTGATAGCCTGAATACCTCCGCTTAAAGTTGATGAGCTTTTTAGCGAGTTGAGTATTGCCGATACAGTTTCTAATGAACTTATATGTTTCCCCTTAACACCTAGTGTATTCTGAACAGTTAGGCAATTTATGCAACTTTGGGCATTGCAGTTTAAAGCTGTAATTGTTTTCACATCAGCTTCTATTCCTGCTCCACCACTTGGATCAGAACCAGCCACTGTTAAAACTGTTGGGCATGTGGATATGAGTGACGCTATTGGAGTTGTGTCGTTTTTGATCACAGCAGATTCTGTCGATGGGCATACCACATCAATCATGGATAGTTTTTGTGAGTATGGTTTTGTTCTTTGATTTATTCCAAGACCTTCAAAATGATGCCTCCTCATTTGTTAACTTCGGCTTTTATGTTGCCAACTGATTGCAGCCAAAATTTCAAACCCTCCGGATTTAAAAAATCTTCGCGTGATAATTTTTTGCCGTTTAAAAAAAAACTGCCAAACGACAATACCACTCCTAACGCTTTATCAAACTGTATGTAGATAGTTGAAAGAGAAAAATTACGTGGGTATGATATGGATATGAAGTTAAATTATGACGGACTAGCGGAATATTTCAACTAGATCATCAAATAGAGGTGAAATGTTTGAATAGATACATAAATAGATGCTCGTGTGTTGGCGTTCTTGCTCACTTTATCATCTGAAACCTAATCGATCTTACAAAGTGTTAGTACAACCGGACGTAATACCCTATACCCTACATTTCTTGATCATTTTTTAACATATTTTTTCCAATTTAATTGATTGCATATATATATATACTGCAATAGACTGTAGATTATATAATTATTTTCACCTCCCTTTGAAAATCAAGGAGCATTGTAACAATGAGTCATGGCTTTTTTAGTTCAATAATTTCTTTACATGGTAATTTCCCCACAAGGTGGTAAGACCAATTAAACTAGCGACTATCTGTTTCTGACTAATCAAACCCCAACCTAATGACACTCTTCAAAAAAATAACCCCGGAGATCATTTGCTCATCTGGGAAAATCTGCCCCGATAGCCGAGTAACTTTAAAGGGTAGCCTTCCTAACTTGGCTTGAAAAGGTCTTGGTAGATATGTATAATATATACATAATAAACTCAATATCTTTATAGAATTATTAGTAATATTAATACTTATAATATTAGTGTTGAAGAATACTATCAAATATCAAATCGACAGCTTACACAAATGCCAGCTACCATAACAACAGACGTTATATTATTCGATCTAGACGGAACACTAGTCAATACAACAGCAGCAGTTGAAACAGCTTTTGAGAAAATGTGTTTGCAATATGGTGCAGACATTAAGAACTTGGGCAGAATATCTCATGGCACCAGATCACAAGAGATCTTTGACGAAGTGTTCTCACATATAGATAATACTGAACAGTTAGTTGAGGATTTTGAAATTAGTATCGGCAGAGACTACCCAGATATTGTGAAATTGATCGTTGGTGCCCGTGAGTTTCTAATAGACTTAACTGAACACGGTTCAAAAGTGCTGCCTGAAGGTGAAAAATTGTGGGCAATTTGTACTAGTGGCACACAACCATTAGCATACTCTTGGTTTGATCATGATACTATCTTGAAACCAGTTGGTAAGCCAAGTGTGTTTATCACTGCTGGGGATGTTAAAACAGGAAAGCCTTCTCCAGAAGGTTACTTGAAGGCAAAGAAACTTTTATCTGAGAAGTTAGGACTGGACTCAAATGTAAGTAGAAGTATTGTGTTTGAAGATGCCCCTGTTGGTGTTAAAGCCGGCGTTGCTTCTGGATCTATTGTTATTGGTATTTTAACTTCATTCACTAAAGAAGATTTGATTGAGGCTGGTGCCACCTATGTTGTTGAAGACTTATCAAAGGTGAAGATCATCGAATATGGCTCTAATGGTCTTCTTTTAGAGGTTTCCCATTCTTAAAACCACATAGATTGTAGTAACCTTTTCGATGCTAGATTTTTTTGATTCATTCACTCAAAAGTAAACGTCTACTCCTAAGGTTTCATGTTAAATTTGTTTTATTCTCAAATAGAATTTCATTACTGGCTAGTTGTTCTTTATTAAAAGGGATACAAATGTGACTTTTAGTTAATCATAAGTAGAGTAAGCCGTAATCAGGTGCCTGAGCAATTTGTTTGCCGATCGACTGCTATTAAATATGAGACCGACGCTCTTTCTTTGAGGTCTGCCAAAATCAGAACCGAAATCAAAACAAATATCTAAAACTAATCTCTCTTTAAAAACTGTTACGATAACAGTCTATCCATCTTTATGAACAGGAGTGTATCAACAATTGAGAGAAGACAACCACAACACTCATATAGATAATTATGGATAGTTCAAGTAGACAGGCATTGGAGGACTCAATCGAGGCATTTGAAAGTCTCAAACCTCAATTAGAACAACTCAAAACAAAAGTGAAAGAGTACTTATTAAAAACAGAGACAAAAGTTTTGGACAGGAAGTCCGAATACATAAATACATTAAGAGAATTAAGTAGAACTGAACAAGAATTGAAGCATCAAGTTGAAATCCATGAACAGATAGAATCCGAATTAAATGCAGAGGCAAGCAAATTACACGATGATATTGAGAGCTCATCTTCAAAGTCTAAAGAAATTAAACAACAGCACGCTCAGTTGCTGAGACAGAAGGAAAAATGCATGAAGGAGATCAAAGAGGTTAATGACAAGATAGATGCTCAGAAGGAAGCTATCAACTCTAAAAAAGAGTTTATTTCTAATCAATCGGACATAATAAATACCAAAACTTATGAGTTTGAACAGCTACTAGGACTGACGATATCAACTGGTAACGGTAACGACCCCTCTGAATGTGATATCACGTTTACTTTTAAAAACGTTGATCCAGATGATTTTGAAAGATGTGTGTCTTTCACATTGGACCCAATAAATTATAAAGTAGTGGAAACTGAACCTAAGTTGGAGGAGGAAATAGTGACTAAAGCGATTGATAATTTTACAAGTCACAAAGAAATCGGATACCTTTGGAAGGAAATGAGATCTGAATTAAGAAAAAAGTTATTGCAGTGATATTTAAAGGTAATTTTGATGCATTGCGCTGCTGTTTACTTCTGGATACTTGATTTGTTGAGCTTTCATCTATATTAACGATTTTACAGCGTGTATGTGGTTTTTGGTTGTGCAGTCTTTTTTGGGCTGTTTCATAGTTGTATGTATTTTATGTATGTCTTTTTGTATCCATAGTTTAAATTATTCAGACTACAATTTGTAATTTATGATAATTTTTGTATAAATCAAGTGCTTCTCGGTTCGACTGTTCTGTCTAACAGGGTAAATTTGAGGGCACGCGTTGGTTGTTAAACATCGTCTCTGTTCAATTTTATTTTTTTTACCCATTAAGAATAATTCAGATCAGAACCATAAATTACTCAAAACTAAGACCCGTTTGAAAAAAGGCAAGTCAATAGCAGACATACTCCCGAATAACTTCATAACATATAATGTCTGGATCAGAATCGCCAATGGAGAAACAAGAATCCAAGGCTGTGACGACAGCAACAGTCAAACCCGAGTCTCTAAATATCGAATCCCAAACTAAAGCTGTTTTTGAAGAACAACAAGAAACAGAAGCAGAAGAACAACCACCATTGAAGAAAATGAAAACTCAGTCACCAACTCCACAGCCAATCCCACAACTAAATACCACACAATCAGCATTATCAACTTCGAACAACACTCCAGACCCACCATCGAGAATGGGAATAAGTTCCACTACTTCTTCCGCCACCATCAACAGTACAACAACAGGAACAATTGTGAATGGTAATACTAGCAGTATTACCGATAGTGTTAACATTAAGCCTGTTGTTGTCAAAAGTGAGAAACCGAATTATGAAATCATTGATGGTTCAGAGCTAAGAAGGTTCATGAACAAGAACATCACTGGTGAGCTGTTGGAAGCTTTGAAGGCTGTTTGGAAGATGAAGAAAAATGGTGAGTTGGGCGAAAGTAATAGTATTAGTGAAGGTGACGTGTTGATCAAGCTTGGCGGGCTGTTGATAGATATGGGTAACGATAAGAATAGTGGTCACAAGGAAGCTAAAAATGCGGATAAAATGGTGGAATAGCATAACTTGTGATTTGTTCATAATCTTATGTAAATATTGTATACTAGTTTTCAGATAGATTGAATTTGATAGCACTCAATTGCATTGCTAGAGTAGAAAGTAGATATTAAAAGAGGAAAAAAAAATTTGCAACGAGCACAAGACATTACGACGTAAAGAAAACAAAACAACAAAACAACAGAATAACAACAAAAAAACACAGGGCGACTGTCTGGACAGTAAACTATATACAACAACTATCTCTTCGAGGATATAAATGATTGAGTAAGTTAAAACTTTTCTTCGGTAACACCACTTAGGGCCTCATCCTGGTTTAACATATTCAAAGCAAATCTACTCACAACTCTCAACAAACCAACTTTCCAACCTCTGAACAACGCAGCATACCCTTGGTTCAACTCTTCTTCATCTTCAATATCTAAAACGATTCTTTCTTTAAAACTGTTATCGTCACCGAAATCAATAGGTTTAGAGCCCATGAATATGTAGTACAATGTTGACAAGTATCCATAATAACCGCCGAATTCGACACAAAGGTCTTCTTTGGTTAACTTCATGATCTCTGGTAATTCATCGCTTGTTAATAAATAGTTTAATTGCGCACGATTGTATAGTGTTTCAAATGGTAGTCTTACAAACAGTCCTAGTATTTTGAAAAGCAAGAGGAAGGAGTTATATAACACTGGCGAATTGTATTTGTTTAGCTGTAATGTGGATAAAAGTAAGTAGTTTGGATAATGTTGGCACATAGATTTAACTAAACTGGTTATTATGTTTGGAATCACTAGTAATTTTGGTGGTGTTATGATGAAAAATCTAGGCAATTTCCAAACAATTTCTCTAAATGATCTAACACCTTTACTAGAGTTGGTCACTATAAATTTCAATCTGATTAATGAAACTTGAGAAAGGATCAAACTTGTGACAACACTTGACATCACACTTAATCCAAGACTTAAATTTGTATTTGGAGAATGAATCAATTCAACAAACAATGGGTCTGGTATGCCTAATAAGCCTGAGATGAATCCACTGACCCAGGATTGAATTGTGTATTGTAAAGTGTTCATTAGAAATGAAGTGTTGACCGCTTTCAGCATACCTCTTGGACCTTCTTTAGATATCAATGAAGATATAATATCAAATTGGTTCAATGAAACAGGTTGGATCCTGAGCAATTGCTGCTGCTGTTGCTGTTGCTGTTGCTGTTGTGCGCTAGTGCTTGACAGTGATTTGCTTGAGGGACTATTGAATGAAGATTTTCTTGACGATCTTAATCTTGCATTGGATCTTTCAATATGCGATTGTCTCAACTTTGATGGACTATCTACATAATCTGTAGCAAAATAGCTGACATTGTCTTCATCGTCATCATCTGATTCAGAAACAAGACTGCCTTGGCTTGGCCTCTTGGAAGTACTTAGTGATTTAAGCAGGCCTGGTTCATGCTGTCTTTTAAATGATCCAACCTGCAGCAATAACGTAGAAACTTCAAAAGGTTGCCCAATTAGTAATTTGAAGTAATTCGAAGTAAAGGAGTTCACTAATGACACTGCTAATTGCTTCAAATTGCTTAAATCAAAGTACTCCTTGAATTCCAAGTCGGAGTATATGTTCTTTTTGTACGATAATGAAGGTTTGGTGACTAATGGTTTCATCATCTTTCTTGCAACATAATGTGTAGATCCTTGCCCAGTAGAAGATTCAGCTTGGCCTATGAATGGTAAAGATAAAGATATTGATTCGTTAGAGCTGTTATCTATAATACCAATTTGGGGTTTATATGAAAGCGGATAGTTCAGATCAAATTCAGATTTGACCTTGTATGGTCTTAATGAGATCTCTTGTTGATCGGCTGAGGACATCGTGTGTGATACAGTGCGCTGTTATAATTACGTGTGTTATCAATAACACTAAAGTATTCTTGTGGCCTACTAAACTACAAAAAATAAGATGTTGTCAATTTATTTGCATTACTTGCAGCGAGAAGCTAATTAAATTTGCCCCAACCGAGCAAACAAAAAAAAACGAGAGCATGATTCTTATTTTTGGCCTTAAGCAGCTTTAACCGTTTATTTTACTCCACATATTAATAACTGTCTTTCTTTCGATTTAAAAAAGAACCATACACGTTTATACACAATGATAGTAAAATAAGAAGAAGAAAACGCAAACAAAATTTAACAAATAAACAAACAAAATAAATCAGATAAGTATAAACTAAGAACAGACGTAGGGATAGACTCTGCAACTATCACATATGCAATAAAAAAGATCATTCCTATAGAACAAAAGAAAATGGACACAACTATTTCTCAAAAAATAATTCAAAAAAACGTCATTTAAGCAACAAATAAAAAGCCTATCTACAACGTACGTATTTAATTCTTTTTGTGTTTTTTTTTCTTTTAATTTTTGAAGCTTGTTAATTGGTTACTTCAGTTCTAGTAAAATAATCATGAATGGCGGTGTTACTTATTCAGCAACTCTCCATGTACTCAACAAATTCAAGTATGCGAAATCCGCTTGAGGGCCCATCATACCGAATGACAATGGCATGAAATGGTAAAAACAACCTGTGACTAAAGCATACAAAGAAACGTAAACAAGAGCTGTGAAGTACTTATTGCCAATAGCATTGGTCAAACTTTCAATAGTGAAACAGAAAACAATCATGGCAAAGTATAACGCAGGTAAGTAATGATGAACATACGTGACTCTACCCATGATACAGAATGGAGCATAATGTAAGAACCAACCTAAGAATGGGTATAAACCACCCATTAATAGTAAATTCAATTTGTCACTGTAGTAATTACTGGATGTCGAAGTTGATGGGAAATCAGTAAATTGTCTTTGCCATCTGATGACATAGAAGACAACCATTAAGATGAAGGCAACGATAGCAACAGATGAAGTCCACGTGGTAGCTGGAGAACCAACTAAGAAGTACTTGACATTTTCATCACCCCAACCACATAATCTGATACCGACATTTAAGGTCGGCCATTGCCACGCTTCAGAAGCTAAATCATCTTGTTTTTCTGGATCTGGAACTAAAGCGTTGTTAGTAGCCATCATGGCAATGTTCAATTGAACAAAATCCTTGAAGAAGTTAGTCTTTGGTAATTTGAAATCTTCCGGTGGGTTTGGTAAGTCTTCATTAGTGTGATCTTCGATGTTCCACCATGTTCTCTTGTCTCTCTTGAATGGGCTCTTCATACAGACAACTTCACCTTGTTTGAAACCCCATTGCGGTAAAGCAATACCAGTCGTAGCTAAGTAACAACCTAATTGCTCAGATCTAAATCTAACTGATGTAGTCAATGGATGAACTCTTAGCTTATCTTCGGAGCCATATTGATTGGCAATTTCAACAATCCAGTTGTCCTTGGCATCACCAATAGTAGCATTACCGTAACCAGACACTTCATATTCAGTAGTGGAGACTGGAGCAACAATTTCGTGGGTATGTAAATTTCTACCAGTAGTTTTGTGGACAATTCTGACACTCATACCATCAACAAGATGGAATGGTTCAGGGAAAGAGTTTCTTGGATCCTCTCTAGCTAATTCAAAAATCCAGTCATTGTTCATATCTTTGTGAGAATAAGTGGTCACTTGTTGTTGCATGGAACCTTCTGGGTAAGTTTGAACGTGAGAGTGTAATAAGCCACCAGTCAAACCTTGACTCTTAATGGTTATAACAGAGTTCTTAGTCATGACATCCCTAGGACCGGATGTTAAAGTTGAACCAACTAAGTTAGCTTGGAATAATGAGGACATGTTGGCATCACCTGGACCAGAACCAAACAATAAATCAAAGTGAACTTTGAAACAAATCAAGAAAACAGTGAATGGAATGATAATTAAAGCAATGATTCTAGCAACCCAGTGATATAAATATCTCTTCAATGATAAGGTTGTCTTTAATTGGCCAAACTTTATCCATAAATCAACAACTGTATAGATACCAACTAGAGAAGTAACAAATAAACCAACCATCTTAACGGAACAAGTACAACCGATACAGATACCATTTAACAGTAACCACTTCCACCATTTTCTACTGAAAGCGTTACCTTCAATTCTGTTCTGAGAGTGGAATCTAACAAATGTGAACATAGTAGCCACGGTGAAAAATAATAACATTGAATCTAACAAAATGAATCTGGCTAAAGTGATATAAGAGGACTCTAAAGTAACCATTAAGGTGAATAAGAAAGTTGACTTTCTGCTGAAACCACATTCTTTCATGGTGTAATAAGCGATTGGAACACATAAAGCTGAGAATGTAGCGTTGAATAATCTCATCTTGACGTAGTCAATATATTCTGGGTAAGCTTGGCCAGATGGGAAATCCCATGAGCCGTTGTAACCAGCCAAGTAACCCGAGAGTCCGACCAGCATCTTACCTAAAGGTGGATGAACATCGTGATAAAACTCGTGTCTCAAGTAGTAAGAACCGAACTTACCAAAATGGGCTTCATCCCAAACAACGTTCGGATTGATACCAATCTTGTACATTCTAACAAAGAATGAAATGATAGTAAGGAACAATGGAGTTAAAACTGATTCTAATTTGTATAAAGAGTTCCATGCAGAAGTGGCACTATAATCTTCGGTTTGAATATAGTCTTTTTGTGCAATTTCCACCAACTTGGCCTTGACTTCTTCTTCGGTGAAAGTTTCGTTCTCATCCTTCTCAATGAGAGGTTGCTTATCTTCACTTCCAACTAACGCCATGATGTTTTGTGATTGATGTGCTTCAACTAAAAGAAGGAATTTGAAGTGAATGGAGGTGTGAAAGAGGTAATTGGGTCCGTGTTATCTCTGATAGTCCCAATCTATCCCCTGTTGACATCAAAGTAGGTTTAATTTTTGTTTTAGTGACACGTTACAAACAAAACAAAATTCACGTGAAGCGAAAATTGAAAATTGGAATGATACTTTTTTTCAGGCGTGTCGGGATATATTGTGATGTGTTTTTTGAGCGATACACGAAAGAGGGAGCCGTGACCCCCTGAGCAGTATTTGGATGAACTGCCATAAATTAAGGTATATTAATGCAATTGTATATAAAATATGGAAAAAAGCGATATATAAAATTTCTTGGAATAAATTAAAGTGTTATAGTTTATATCAGGCAGTATCTGTAATGGAATGTATGAGAATTACCTTGAGTTTCTTAGGTTATTTGCAGCATCAGTAGCACTTTCATCAGTAGCGTCAGAGACAACAGAAGAATTCATCGAGACCTCTTCAGAGTCATTGGATGAAGAGTCACCACTGTAAATCACCTCGTTGTGGAAGTTTCTCTCAACCACAGGTTTAGGATTATCGACACTAGAGTTTGGTTGAATTTTCCTCCCAGAACCATTGGATCCGTTCGAAACGGTTGATTTTAATGATGGCCTATGGTTTGATTGCCTTTCATGGAAATCCATATCTATACTATCGCTGTGGATACCAGCAATGTCATTAGCCATATCTGCTGCACGTTTTGTAATCTTAGCAGCACTCATTCTTCTATTAATTTCATTGGTGTCAGATCCACCACCACCAAAGGAAAAGTGTTTGAAAACATTTCTTGAGATTGTGCGAGCAAATGGAACTTCAGAAGTCGTTGGTACATCTTGTTCCAGAGCTTGTGTTTGATTGCTCGTTGGTTGATCGTTTTCAATTAATGACTCAATATCTGGTTCGGCTCTAGTTCTCGCCTTTGTTAGGACTTTTGCTAGCTGGTCTCCGAGTTTCTCTGCAACTGGTGCATCAACTAAATTATTCTTATTTAAATTCTTGTTCTTTGAGTATTCATAATCGTCGTCATCTATATCACTGGAATTACCTCTGCCAGAATTAGATGAAGAATAAGCAGACGCAATAGTTCTTTCCTTTCTCAAGGCAGGACCCATATCGTAAACTGGGAACACACCCTTAGGTGATCTGACTGTTTTTGATTTCCTTCTAGAAGACGTAGTAGTTCTTGAGCTTATGTTTGATCCCACTGTTGCTCGACTTGACAATCTCTTTATTGGATATTCAGCGGTATCACTAGCTGGGGTATATAATTGGACTGGTTCTTCATCTTTTTCTTCGAATTCATCATCTCGTGAAGTTGTAGATGTTGAAGGAGATAAAAGTTTTGTTTGATCATCTTCTTGGTCATAGTCTTGTTGTTCAGCTGGTTCAGTATTTGATCTAACTGTTCTAACAACTCTGGAGTCCATGTTCAATAATGGCTGTTCATCTCTTTCCTCGTATTCAGGAAGTTGCAGTTGTTTCATATCTCTTTCAATAACAACCAAATGTAAATACCATGGAATAACAGCACCAAAAAATGAACCACCAACCATGTTACCTAAACTTGCCGGAATCAATAATTTCCAGAAATAAGTACCCCAGCCAAAATTACAGTTGTTAAATAAGCCTGCTGGGATTAAGAACATATCAGCGACAACATGAGTAAATCCCATTGCAACGAAGGTGAAGATAGGTAAAAATATCATAATTAACTTGACGTGTAATGGTTTAACCATAATTTGTAAATAAACGGCCAAACAAACAAAGAAATTACCAGCTACACTTTTCAAGAAAGTTTGCATAAATGTGAAACTTTCTTTAGTTTCAGCAATATCAATTGATCCTCTAATATAGTTCCCTGTTGATGTAACACCACTGACATGACAGAATAAATAAACCACAAAGATAGTGGCCGCAAAATTGACCCAGAAAGAAACAAACCAACTAATCAAAAGATCCATTATGGTGACAGCACCTCTGCAAACACCAACCGAAAAGAACAATATATTGGAATTGAAAAGTTCCATACCCATGGAGATAACAAAAAATAACCCAATAGAGTAGACTGCTCCTTGAAATAGATTAATGATCCCCATTATTTCATTGTCTACCAAACCTTGGTTTTGGGCCTGGCACATTAGATCTAGCATCCCTCCTGCTGTAAATAGGAATGCACCCATTATTGAATTTATGATCAAAATATCCCATTTTAAACGTGATTTTTTCATTGCTGTAGCCACCACCGCCAATGCCGCTTCGTGAGGTGAGATGTAGTATGTATCATCAACCATTTATGATATATGATCCGGTGTCTTTCTCAAACTGGAGATTGTAGGCTATTCCGAAAGGTCGGATTATCTGATCGGATAAACTCAATATACCACCCCGTTGTTAAACTTAAATGGTTAAATAATGAATTGGAG
This sequence comes from Ogataea trehalophila, assembly GCA_003707645.2. Classification (NCBI taxonomy): domain Eukaryota; kingdom Fungi; phylum Ascomycota; class Pichiomycetes; order Pichiales; family Pichiaceae; genus Ogataea; species Ogataea trehalophila. The sequence goes on from PPKI02000021.1 coordinate 18,877, forward strand.
CCCTTTTAACTTCTATATCGGTAAAGTTGTTGAAACTTTGATATAAAATGAAAAAACTATATGATTTCTTTTTGATTATTTGATATCTTTCGATTTATATCCAAATCTCTTAATGGTCTCTGAAAAAAGTTTATGGTTCAACTTTCGACTTAGATGGGGTAAAGGGGGTGTAAATCTGTATATATATTGTATTTTGATGCACGTTCAACTATATTTTTTAATCTCCTTTGTCAGCTGAACTTGTGATACTACTGAGATCTTGATACCATGGTCCTCCAATAAGAGTGTTCGGAAGAACGGTTCAAATGGTTTGACACCATCCTCTGGGTTTGTTTAGAACTTGCTTTCTGCAACGATTTCGTTTCATCATTTTGAAAGGAGCCGCACGGTGTAAAAGTATACTCGTTGGGGAAATAAAACGGTTCTTCCCATGAACACTGAGGAAGGATCTGCCGCTCTATCCTGTGTCTGTGATTGGACGATAAATTGGCTTGGTTAATGTGGAAGATCTTAAAAAACTCCTAATCACGTGATAATTATCATTTGACCAGAGTTTAATATTTACATCAGCAAGTCGCCGCATTAGAGACAAAAACTATTCCTTTCCAAAGGCGCTTAGTTCACTGAAATTGAACCTATTCCTTCTTTTCTTGGAAATATGAAGATGCGAAAAAAGGAGTAGTGTTAGACCATGGCTCTCATTTTTATTTATCTTATTTAATAGATTTTTGGTATTTCAATACTTATTATATACTCTCCGAACACTCTGTAAATAAAGTTTTTTGGGCAAGATGAACCACTTTGTTTTGGAAGTGATGAAGGGATCACTTTTGAAGCACCTTTTCATTCTATTGTCTGTACTTTTTATTGTGCTTATACTGGTAGACTATACACGGTATAAGACAAAAGTCATTAAAAGCTTACCTCACGTTCCATGGGTGATTCCAATTTGGGGTTCATTATCATTAATTTTCCCTTCTGCCACCAACTTCAAAAATACCCCTTGTTTGAAATTTGAAGACTTGAGTTGGAAGCATGGAGACGTTTATCAGATAAGATTTGGTTCAACACTGGTTGTTGTTGCAAATTCATACGAATCAATTTTGAAATTATGGTGTTGTAATAATATTAGAGGTAATAACTCAAGACCAATCTTGCATACTTTCCATAGTATCTTATCACAATCAAAAGTGTTTACTGTTGGTACAACTCCGTTTGGAGAGTCATACTTGAAGACAAGAAAGTATATGGCGGGCCATTTATTAAACGAGAGCAGCAATAAATCTCATAATGGATATATTATAGACATTGAAGTTGATAGATTAATTAAGAGACTGATTAATAGTTTGGAATTGACCGAGTCCAAGTTTCTTGAAATGGATGTGACAAAAGAGTCTCAATACTTCCATCTAGCTGTTGCACTTTTGCTTACATATGGCTATCAAATTAATATTGAAAATAATGAAAAAGATAAGCAATTGGCTGACGAAATGATTTATGTTGAAAACTATATCACAAAGATTAGATCACACGTTCAAAATGTACAAGATTATCTACCGAATATGTTAAGACCAATTTTTAACTATTATACAAATAAAGATAACATTTCGGTTGGTTTGTTCCAAAGAAGAAAACTTTACTTGAGAAAGTTTTATAATTTTACCAAAGAAAACTCGAACTCTACTGATCCAAACATGATTAAAAGTTTAATGTACAACTACTTCAACAATACAGAAAAGGATAGCTTAACAGAGGACCAAATGGGAAGCATATGCTTAACAATGGTTAGTGCTGGCTTAGATAACACTCCTTTGAACTTTCAGTATTGCATGTGCCAACTTAGTGAATCTCCACACATCATTAAAAATGCACTTGAATGTTTACTTGGATGTTATGATAATGATCCTATGAAAGCTTGGGCAAACTGTCATGTCGATATGTCTTGTGATTACATTGTGGCTATTGTAAAGGAAACTTTACGATTATTCACTGTTTTACCCATGTCATTACCAAGATATACTACAAAAGATATCGTTTACAAGGATTCAGTGATACCTAAAGGAACAACGTTATTTATGAATTCATGGGCTGGTAATCATGATTCTAAAAGATACTATAAACCGATGGAGTTCATACCCGAGCGGTTTATTGATCAAAAAAGTTCAAAGTTGAATCCAACTGTAAAACATTTTTCTTTTGGCATCGGTTCGAGAATGTGTTTGGGTAATAATTTGGCATTCAAAGAAATGTATCTGTTGATTAGTAAGTTTATATTATTGTTCGATATTAAACCAGGTCAAGACCATGTTCCAAATTTAAACCCTCTTGAAATTAACAAATTTCCAGGTTCTATTGCTGTTGAACCTAAAAATATTGAATTGAAATATTCAATAAGAGATGAAAGTTTTTTTAGTGCTTTGAAAAAAGATGTGTTTAAGAATAATGGTTCGATACACAGTGAGCCAATAATAATACCTTAATCATAAGTCTAACCTATTTATCTATATACCTATAACTCAAAGACAAAAGTTTTAGAGAAACCACAGCCTTTGTACTGTACTTTTGTGTAAATAATTGGTAAGCTCAAAAGATACACCAATTTTTATAGACCTTTGATATATACATCAACAGCGTCCATGAGTAGGAGCAAACCAAAAGGGATTGCAACAAGTGTAGTGTCGTAGTTGTTAAGAATCCTGCTTGCACAGCCGTGATGTTACAGATTAAGAAACGAGCACAATTTTAAAAGTGACATCAGGGTTTGAATAGAAATGAGCTCTTTTTTGTTATCTGCATATAGAATATAGATAAGTAAATGGTGATTATAATGCAACTATAAATACACCGATAGAACGCTCAAACGTTATTATTAATTATAGTTAACCGTATTGTTTATTAACAGAGATCACTTGAATATTTCCACATTAAACTAATAAAATGACAATGCATTCGGGTATGGATCATAGCAGTATGGATCATAGCAGTATGGACCACAGTGGCATGGATCACGGAGACATGGACATGGGTGGTAATTCATGTAATATGTCAATGCTCTTAAACGCTGATTACAAGAATGTTTGTGTTTTGACATCTCAATGGAAGATCAAATCTGTTGTGGGTTTGATCTTGAGTATGTTTTTGATCGCTTGTTTAACTGCTGGTTACGAATTATTGAAGAACTGGACAAATAAGTGGGAATCAAGATTTGCCAACAATGGATTAATTACTAAAACTGGTGGTGAGATCAAAAGCTATAGATTGAAAAGTTCCTTGTTGTATGGTATCACAGTTTTTTATTCATTTTTGATCATGTTAATCTTTATGACTTTTAATCTTTGGTTGATGGGCGCTGTTGCTGTTGGTGCTGCTGTTGGACAATATTTGTTTGGTGTTGCTGCCATTGGTAACGGTGCTTCTAATCCAAACTCTTTAGCCTGTCATTAATCAAGTAATTGCGGTATTCATAAACGCATTTTCTTATATAGTTCTAATGAACATTTTAACTACAAGTCAAACCATGGAGGTGTATAGTGAAACTTAGTTCTTGGGGAAGAAAGCCACTCGCTGGTTGTGTTTGTATAGAACAACTGATTTTTTATAGTTCTAAAAAAAATTCAAATAAATCTAATATATAGTATAGTTTTTATAAAGTAATGGTCCACTCCTTATTAATGACAACTTTTGGATTTCTAATGATTAAATAAGTTTCATTATTTTGGACTTCAGCGCTCCATTCATTGTCACCTTGCTTAATTTGCGCATTTGATACTTCAACACCTGAACTACCAATCAATATAATTCTTTCAACTCTAACGCCATTTAATTTTGACGTGAATGGTTTAGTAGCATCACCAGAGGCTAAAGTTGATGAAATAACTTTGTTTGCCACCTGTAAGTCTAGTAAGATGTAATCGTTATTGTTGACATTACCGAAAGATTCACCGTCATCAATGTATAGTTCACCTTTAGCTCTACCTGATTCATCTAAAGTGATGTACAAAGTGTATGGGTCGAACCTCATTAGCTTGGACGATCTTCTATATCTGTTTTTGATAGGTAATATGGAACCAGATTTAATCAGAATTGGAATCTTATCAAGTGGTGCTTCAACGGTGTGATAACCTTCACCTTGGAATTTATCAAAAGTGGTGAAATCATAGTATGGCTTGTTATCGGGAATATAAATTGAAACCTGTGTTTCACCAGCAGATGTGACAGGTTTGACTAACAGATTATCAAAAAAGAACTGATCGTCAATACTGTATGTTTTGACACTTTCAGGGTTTTCATAAGAAACTGGCTTTATGATAGGTGAACCCGATAATGAACTTTTGTAAAATTGTGTGTATAAAATAGGCAACAAATTGTATCTTAATTTTATAGCATCTCTTATCACAGATGCGTAAGGTTCGCCAGCGACCCAAGGCTCACGTCTTCTTGAATCAATATGGGCATGGGCTCTAAAGAACGGATAGAAGATGGCAGTTTGGTACCATCTTGTCAAAAGTTCTTTATCTGGATTACCAAAAAATCCGGCAACATCAGCACCTGAAAATTGATAACCTACAACGTTTAAAGTTAAAACTTGAGGAATTGAGGCTTTCAAGAATTCCCATGTGGACATGTTATCACCTGTCCACATGGCAGAAGTTCTTTGTGATCCGGCATAGAAAGCTCTTGTTAAAACAAACGGCCTCAAGTTTGGATTTCTTGCCAAAAGTGCATTGTAAGTGGCCTCATGATAAGTTAAACCATATAAGTTATGAATCGACCTATGTTCCCATTGACCGTAATGAATGGTGTCCTTTGGAGAAGTGGTTTCAGGACCGTTAAAAATAGAAGGCTCATTCATATCATTCCAAATATGAAAGTTAGTGGCACGGCCCATCAACTTGGAATCGTTTTTGAATTGTTCGTCCCAGAAAGACTGTGCATTTGGGTTTAGGGTATCAATCCAAAGAGATTCACCAGGCCAGCAATGACCATAATAAACCCCGTTATCATCTGAGTTTTTCATACCGATATTTAATTTTTCAACTTGGTTACTAATTTCATATCCAGTTTTCAAATGTGGGTCAATGATGGCAACTAAAGTTCTTCCAGTTTCATCTAACTTCCTCAACATTCTTTCAGGATCAGGGAATGACTCGGGTTTCCAGGTGAAGTATTTCTTTTCAATGGCATATTCAACGTCTAACCAAATAGTATCGTATGGAATTTGATGTTCATCAAACTTAGAATTGATGTCTAAAACGTCAGGTTCATCATTATAATTCCATCTGGATTGATGATACCCCAGTGAAAATAAGTTTGGTAAGGCTGTATGACCGACTAATTTACTATATGAAGATGAAACTTGATTTGGAGTATCTTTAACAATTAATATCACGTCAATGATACCATTTTCTGACATCCAGTGAGTCTCCACTTGTGAGAATTGTGATTTATTACTTAGTATTTTTTGATCCTTTTGTTCGTCAATTTCAGATTCCAATTTGGTAATATCAATGTATGTATCTGCACTGTTGATCCAAAACACACCAGCACTAGATTTTGGTCCCATAGAAATCATAAATGGAATGGAACCGTACATTGGCATTTTACTTTCAGTTTCGTATTCAAAGATATCGACATTGAATAACCTATATGGTTCAGTACCTCTTGTATCTTTCAAAGAAAGTGAATCTGCATGTTCAGGAATGCCATAAACGGTTTGATATCCAACAAATGTAAAGTCCATGGCAACTGATTCAGGGCCCAATGGTAATTCATCGTCTTTAGAGTCTTTAAAAGTGTCTTTAAAGCAGTTATAAATTGACTCTTCTGGCGATATATGAATTGAGTTCTCAGCTTCGTTTTGTTCTTTTGTTCTATAATGTTCCAAATTCAAGAAATTTCTATCGTTTAAAATAAGTTGTAATTGACCCTTGTAAGAAACTTCCAATTTGAATGCATTTAAGTAGATGACAGCCGAGTAATCATTCCCGTAAGTAAAAGTTAATTTGTCTTGATCCAAATCGTATTTAAATGGGACCAATTGTGGCTCTTCAATAAGTGACCATTTACTAGCTTCATTGTACCTTTCGCTGTTGATTGAGCTTTTGCCGATGTTTCTGTTTGGCTCATCTATTTTTAATCTCAAACTGTAATCATCCAGCACTGAAACTTGGAAAGTTAATGGGATAGAAGACCCATCGTTCAATTGTTTCATCAAAGAACCCTCGACAACACCTTGCTCATTTTGTATGTTTAAAGCTTCCAAACTAATGGAGTATCTAGATTCGTACTGATCGTTTAACTTGGAAACTTCATTAGCAAAATGTCTATTTCTATGGCAGAACCCTGATTGATCACAAGTCTTGAAAAGGTAGGACTTAGCAGCTTCTGCTGGAGTTGGCTTCAGGGCCAACAGTATGGAGAGAAAAGTAAAAATGAATCTATAGTACATGGTGACACAGATGTTTGGTTTCTCTACTGCCGGAGTTTTAAGCAGATCCAAAAGAAATCCAACAAAGTTATGAAATATGAAGAGATACTCCAGGTTTACCCTATCCTAAGATCTGTGGAGATCTCTCCGTTTAGAATAAGAGATGTTTGATTTGCACACGTCTTTGCACTATTTATTAAAAGAATGCTGGAGTTGTTGGGAATCGTTTTATGAATACTACTAACTAGCGTACAACCTATGAGTAGTGAGAAGTTACAGAAGCAGATAATGTCTCTACATTATTACACGGGTTTTATTAAAACGATATAAACAGACCCAGCAGCTAGGTCAGATTCAAAATCTGGGGTCCGGTGGGAGGGGACTTTCTTGTTCATGGAGAGGAACACTAGGGTTGAAAGTCAATGTGTTACATATGATCAACCTATTGCAACACCGTTTTTTTGCAACTAGATTATGTACAAATAATACGTAGACCGATATAACTTGTGATATCACACACATCGTTTGGAGGCAAACGCAGGAAGCATAAAAACAAGGACCCTTTTCCCAAGTTTGCTAACCACTTGGTTGCGCAGCCCTTATATGCTTAATTGAAAAATCAGACTAAACAAACAAACAAACAAACAAAACAAATCAGAAAACACGAAATCTTGAGTAAAGTATAAACAAAAGACCATTAATTCATCACAACTTAGAACTACACCAAGGTTTATCCTAATTCATAGGAGACGCATCACTTATACCCTCAAAATGCCCGGTGAAATTATAACTCTTCAGGCCGGTAAGTATTCAAGCTCACTCTTTTATCAAAAAATCACTGTATTTAGCTTATTTTGTCCTTACGATAGAAACATTCGTTACTGACAATAATCCTGATAACTCTAATCATAAACAATATAACAGGTCAATGTGGTAACCAGGTCGGCGAGAAATTTTGGCAACAACTATGTAATGAACATGGTATCCTCCTGGATGGTACAGCAAACCCAATATTCAAAGATACCGAGAGAGAAGACCAAACTGATATTTTTTTCCAAAGAAACGACAACAACAGATACACACCAAGAGCACTTCTCCTTGACATGGAACCAAGGGTTGTTGGGGGAATTAGGACTAGAAATCCGAACTTATTCAATCCCAAGAGCATATACTTGTCATCGGATGGTGGAGGTGCAGGTAATTCCTGGACGGAAGGATACACACATGCAAACAAGCACAAGGAAGAGATAATGGACATGTTAAACAGAGAAATAGACGCTTGCGATTCATTTGAAGGATTTCAGCTGATTCATTCAGTAGCAGGTGGTACTGGATCTGGCTTAGGTTCTTTTATGCTGGAAGAACTAAGTGATTCTTTCTCAAAAAAATTAATCCAAACATATTCGGTTTTTGGTGCATCTGAAGTTGTTGTGCAGCCTTACAATACAGTTTTAACATTGCGAAGACTAATTGAAAACTCAGATGCCAACGTGGTGTTTGATAACAATGCGTTAATGTCCATTGCAACTACCAATTTACAGGTGGCTAGTCCCTCTTACAACGATACTAATAAAATAATTGCCACTGTGATGTCCGCTGCCACAAATACTTTAAGATTCCCTGGTTACTCATTCAATTCTCTAACCAGTATATTCTCTACATTAATACCAACACCCGAGTTACATTTTTTAATACCCAGCTATACACCGTTTACAGCAGATTACGTGTCAAATGGAAGAGAAATCAGAAGAAGTACTGCATACGACGTGATTCTGGAAGTTTTAGATAAGAAGTTGAAAATGTGCTCAGCGAGTGATCAAGGCTCAAACTTATCAGTGTTGAATATTATTATTGGTGAAACTGACCATTCGGATATCCAAAAGGCTTTAGTCAAAGCTAGAACTAGAATTAACTATGTTCCATGGAGTTCATCTGCTATTCATTTGGCACTTGGTAAAAGATCTCCATTCTTAAAGCACGATGAATCAAGGGAGAAACAAATAAGTGGATTAATGCTTTCGAATTCCACTGCCATCTTAAAGTTGCTTAAAAAGACAGTTAGCGAATATGACCAATTGAAAAATAGGAGGGCATTTTTGAATAATTATTCAAAAAAGGAGTACGAAATTGAATTTGGTGATATAACCAATGAATTTGATGAATCTAGAGAGATTGTCCAAGGCTTGATATCCGAGTATACGGATAGTGAAAGTATTAGTTACCTTGATGAAATTTATGACATTGATGAAGAATACATCAATGGAGAAGATGAAATAGAAGGTGGTACAACCGATGGCGATTTGGCCATGAATTAATAAGGTTTTTCATATGTTGAATTCTATATAACCGTGTATTCTAGTTTTTTAATTATAATTTGTACTTTTAGATTTATTTTTTAATGCTATATTTTTTTCTTTTTCTGTTTCGAAAATATTATTTTCAAAGATAAACTAATATGGCTACAAAGAGGCATGTCTTATATAGGTGGTGGAAGCGGCTAATTCAAGCAAGATTATCGAATGATTCTGGCGTGTGTTGACTGTGGGGTCTCATACTCTGGATTAGTGCCAGTTGAAGAAGTTCCCACTGGTTGATTATTAGCAGATGATCTACGAGAAGATTGCAGTTGTGGTCTTCGATTAACAGTTCCAGGAAAGTTATAATAAGTTGTTCTATTTGGCACGACCGGAGTAGTGAATGGGTAATTATCGTCATTGCTGCTGCTGTTGCTGTTGCTGTTGCTGTTGCTGTTGCTGTTGCCACTATTCTGCTGTTGCTGCTGTTGTTGTCGTCGTTGTTGTTGCTGTGTCATATTATCAGGTCTGTATAGTGGGTCATTATTATGAAATTCAGTTGCTGAAGTATCAGAACTAGCAAGAATATGTGGATTGCTGGCTCTGTGCCCACCATGATTAGGAACTGCACCAATGTCTTCATTATCGTAGTAACCGTCATTATCATCGTCATCATCGTCATCCTCGTTCGCTGTTGATACCTGATTCGTTAGATCAAAAGATTCTTGGAAACTAGTGTTCAATTCGACATCCGCTGGATTTTCAAATAAACCTTTCCCTGGTCTGGAAAGAATCGTTAGATCTGAAATGTGTTTTTTGTCAGTCGATAGTAAATCCGTAACCCCTAAATCTTTCCAGTTCAACGATTTGTTCTTTTGTTTCATTCTGTTCGCATACGAGGCGTTAAACATAGGGTTTGTACAGTTAACAATGTTGAGGTCATTTTCGGTGTCTTCAGGGGTGGATAGAAACTGTTGGAGGATGTTGTCTGGGTTGTGGTAAAAGAAGTTTGGGTTGATTTCAATGTCATCAAAGGGCAGTTTGTCAACGTCCCATTTCTCTTGAAACAAAATGTGGTTGGGTTGTTTCATGTGCGCATAACTAATATGTGAGTCTCTGGACATGGCTGGGTGTTTAAAATGGTTGAAATTCTATTTTAAACCAAAAATATGTTTTCGATTATCACCATCTTTGGTCCGTTATGTCTTTTTAACTCTTGTTGACGTCTTGATTTTGAACTGCAAACATAAATAAGCCAGCCACAATTCAATAAGAATCCTTAACTTGCCACATGTATGCGCCACTCAAGATGTGTTCTCTTTTTTTCTTCAGGACAAATAAAAACCATACTTACATTATAAGATTATTTTTATGGAACAGCGTTTCCAAAAAGAATGACTACGTCAAGACAGTAATTAGTTAACTGACTACAAACTAAAAACAATCAAGATGAAATTAGATACAAAAGTGCTTACATCTGTGCTACTACTTTTATCAACAATAGACGCCAGAAACGTTTTTAAGGGCTTCAGCTATGATGATTTTTCTCTTACCGAAAGAGAAGCTTTAGAAAGAAGAAGTGCTAGAAACGTTGTTCATCTAGACTTGAAAATCGATGAAAGGGAAACATTTGATAAGAGAGATCCAAAAAGAATTCAACCTATTAATTTACACATCGACGAAGAAGATTTGTTTGGCAAGAAGAAAACCAAAAGAGATGGCAAAAACATCATCAATTTAAACTTTGAAATCGATGAATCTCAACTTGAAAAGAGAGATGGTAAACACATCGCTAAATTAAATTTGCAATTAGACGACGATGTTTTAAGTAAAAGAGATGCTAAGCGTTTATCTGATGTCAATTTAATCATTGATGACGCATCATTATTTGATAAAAAGGTTAAGAGAGATGGCAAAAATGTTTACAATTTTAACTTTAACTTGGACAAAGAATTATTGTCCACCATTCAGGAGCCCAAATCATATTTGAAACTATCGCCACTTTCCCATAAAGAGCAGAATGTTATACATTCGGATGAGAAATTTGTTATTCCTGAAGAGATCAAAGACTCTGATTTAAAGTATTCTTTAATGCCAGATGCTAAATCAGGATCACTTGCAACAGCACTAACCCAAATCGAGGATGTGTCCATTTTCTCTTCTTACTTACGTGACCTTGTTGACTTATACAACATGTGTGAATCATCCGATGATTACAAAATCAATTCCAACGCAAACAGCAAGGATGGTAAAATGCTATTACTTTTCGCTCCAACTAACTTAGGAATCGCTGAATTATCTGAAAAGCCATGGGAATTCCCAACATCAGTCACTGAAGAAAACAATCAAAATGATGAAATTACAAACGCAAATATCAGAAATTTCATTGAATCACATATTGTTGAAGTCTCTAGTTTAACCGATTTTGGATCTGTTGATTCTAGTGCCGCCAAGTTCAAATCTTTGAATGGTAACACCATTTTTTTGAAGAACAGTGGTGACGATGGGTTCATGTTGAGCTTGGTCGATGTTGATGATTGGCTACCTATTAAAAAAATTGAAGTTATGGATAACGGTGCGTTGCTGGTTATTGATAAGACTTTGTCATGGCCAGGAAGAACCAACGCTTGATTCTTGGCAGGTTTTCTTTGTTTTTTCTTTATTATTATTTTGGGTCACAATTCTTTGAATTTTTTTTTATTCTTATCACTTTTTGTTTTCTGTTTCTTTATTTCTTTATTTCTTTGGTTATTTGTTTTCGTGACTCGGCGTTTTTTTAAGGATGGAAGTATCTTTTTGCTGTTTCATTTTGGAATGCAGAATATACTAACCCGCTCAGTTTCTTTGCAAAACACGCTTTTTATGGATTATATGGGAACCTCTTTCTTCTTCTTTATATTTTCTTTTTCTTTCTTTCTCTGCAGTTATTTATATATGCCTTCATGTGCAAGAAGAAAAATTCTTTACGTTTGTTAGTTTACTTGTATAACTGTAAAGAACGATTTTAAACACCAAAACATTAAATTAATTTTACAAATATACAAAAAATTACACACCCATGGATCAATTCAATTCACTTGAACAGGTGGCACAACACCATTACATAAATTTTCAAACAATGGCTCTTTCATCTTCAAACTGTCATCGCTATAATGACTCTTCGCAGCTAACTTGAAGGCACCGGTACCAATACTCATAGTTTGACCCAAGATAATTCTTTCAGAAACACCTTCAATCAAATCGTTCTTCATGTAGAACGCAGCATCGAACAAATGATCTGTGGTCTTTTCAAAAGAGGCTAACTGTAACACAGAATCTCTCATCTTTGCTAAACCGAATCTAGTAATACCCAAAACTTCACCTTTATAAGTCATAACATCGCCTAATAGCTGAATGTGACGTGGATCGACCGCCATACCGTGAGAACTCATTGTGTAGTCAATTTCACCGATGATAGAAGCTCTGGCAGCCTCGATACCCAAAACGTCAAAGATTTCCAAAACATGGTTGGTTTTAGTCATGTGAGAAACAACACCGTCTGTTGCCATAACTGCCTTCAAACCGTACCCTTCAACCAATAGTTCCTTCTTACCGTCGTTTCTGACGTTAATAACAGCTCTGGAAATATCTGGTAAGCCTTTAACAACAACTTTCGTCAACACCCGCTTTAATTGTTGCATCTTGAAGAACAATGACGTTTTCTCTAGTCTATCTCTTTCATCAGCATCCCTGGCTGCTAATGCAGCAAGATCTTTAGAGCCAGTAGATCTGGCAGTTGGTTTACCAAAATCACTACTCATTTCACTAACCATAACTTGAATTCTGTTTCTACCAACGATGGAAACAGCACCTCTTGAAATCTTTAATTTAGGAGCATTAACAATAGCACTTGCAATTTGATCAATGTTTAATTCCAACTGTAATCTTTCAATGGTGTTCAAATCGACTTTGACTTGTAAATAGGCTTGATTTTCTTTATAAACATCTTCAATGAAATAAGCCAAATCAGACAACAAAGTCTTTTCTAATCTACCTTTAACAACTCTAGCTGCCCTTTCATCATCATCATTAACCAAAACAGCATTAATAATTGGAGTAGAAATGGATTTGGAGGCATTGATAATTTCCTTGATACGAGGGACACCTAAAGTAACATTCATACTGGCAACACCAGCAAAATGGAAAGTTTTCAAAGTCATTTGTGTACCTGGTTCACCTATAGAATGAGCACCAATAGCACCAACGGCAGTACCTGGTTCCACCTTTGCTTTCAAGTACTTTGTCAAACATAGATCTAGGAAGGCTTTCACCATAGTTTCAGTAATCTTAGATAATTGATTCACTGCAGTTTCTTTGCCTTCATCTTCAATATCAACTTCCATTTCTGGGTCGTGTAACATAGGATCTAAACCTCTTTCTGCTCTGATATCAGCTAAACTTTCAGCTTTCTTGGCAATATAAGATCTAATGGATTCGTAAAAGTCTCTCTCAGCATCAAATCTATCAACAAATTCTAATTTATCCCAATCTTCAGCAGCAACAGGATTACCAACATTATCAATTCTAATTAACCTATCCTTCATTGGATCAAGTGTACTGTCTACTATCTTGTTGATTTCATATGGGTATAGGCATCTATGGCTGTGATTCAAAGTGGTGTAGAATGCATGATCCCAAGATCTGTTAAAGTTAACCGGTTTAGCATCACCTTCCATATCAAAAGGATCCAAACCATCGCCACCGTAATTGAATTGAACAATACCGTTGCTCGAATTTCTAACAGTTTCATCATACTGTGCACTTAAATCTTCCATTGATTTCATCAATCTACGTGAGGTATAGCCAGTTTCGGCAGTTTTAACGGCAGTATCGACCAAACCTTCTCTACCAGAAATTGCGTGGAACAAGAACTCAGGTGGAGTTAAACCAGAGAAGAAAGAATTTCTAACGAACCCCTTAGATTGTGGAGTCTTGGAGTTCTTGAGGAAATGAGGTAATGATCTATCTTGGAACCCATCAGGGACTCTGTGACCGGAAATGATTTGTTGACCGACAACCGCCACCATTTGGGAGACGTTCAATGTAGAACCCTTGGAACCACACGTTGCCATAATCAATGGTGCATTGGATTTATCTAATTCTCTAATACAGACTTCACCAACCTCTTCTCTAACTTTCGATAGCAAACCACCAATCTTGGCTTCCAAGGTTTGTTCTTCATTACATCCAGGCTGAGTTTCTAAGCTGCCTGTCTTGAACATAGTAATCAATTCATCACATTTTCTGTAAGCAGCTTCAACCATATCTTCCTTCTTACCCTTCAAGTCAGCACTTGGAGTAACATCGCTGATACCGATAGAGAAGCCCCTGTTACCTAGATATCTGGCACACAGTTTGGCCATTCTGTTCATTGCTGTGGCAGCTTCATCAGCACCATAATCTCTTAAGATAGTATAAAAGACGGAGTGCTTTTTACCATCACCCAACGTTGATTTATCCATAACACCTGCTAAAATTTGTGAATTTCTAATGATAACAAACCCATCATTTGGTGACATTTCGTTTGGCTGGCCAGGGGATGGAGGAATAAATGTTTTATTTTTAGCATCCAAATTGATTAGAACGTTTGAGTTCTTGTTTGGCTTGATCAATAAACTGAAAACTTGTTTACCTGTCCATAAGAATCTTGGTTTATAAATTGCTGGAGGTGGTAAATCAAATTGAATGTTACCATCTGACATCATTGCCAATAGTTGAGTGAAAGTTGCTTTATCATAGAAAGAGTCTTTACTAGAAATTAAAAAAGATCCAGTAATGAAATCTTGTGTTGCGGCAATGATAGGCTCACCTGATTTGGGAGTTAATAAATTGTTCTTAACACCCATCAAATTCATTGCTTCAGCTCTAGCTTCTTCAGTTTGAGGAACGTGCAAATTCATTTCATCACCATCGAAATCGGCATTATAAGGAGTACAAACACATTCATTCAATCTAAAAGTTCTCCAAGGCCTAATCTTGGCAAAATGGGATAAAATGGATAGTCTATGTAATGAAGGCTGTCTATTGAATAAGACGATATCGCCATCTTCGATGTGTCTTTCAACGATATCGCCAATGTTCAGCTGTTTAGCTAATTTTTGTCTATCACCATATCTTAAATTTCTTTTAACATCAATTTCATTTTTTTTGACCAAATAGTTGGCACCAGGATGAACATCCGGACCATTTGAAACCAACTTCTGTAATTTTTTTCTATTATATCTTGTGACCATTTCAGGATAAGTTAGAACTTTAGCAACCCTATCAGGAACAGCAACTTCATCAATTCTTAAATTTGGATCCGGAGAAATAACTGTTCTCGCGGAGAAATCCACTCTCTTACCAGATAAATTACCTCTGAATCTACCTTGCTTACCTTTTAATCTTTGACAGAAACCTCTGATCGGTTTAGCTGCTTTAGAGCCACTACCACCCGACAACATTGATGGCGATGCAGAATCTGAGTTTATATACATTGCAACCGCAAGTTGCAAATAATCCCATTGCTCCATTAGCGAGTTGATCGATATACCTTTTTCAATACCTGCTCTAATCATCGATGAGGTCCAAACAATCTCAGTTAATTTAACTGTCAAATCATCTTCATTGGATGTATTTGAATCACTCATTAAAACAGAAGGCCTAATACAAACAGGTGGTGCTGGCAGATATCTCCATATGTACATTTCAGGTCTACCACCTTTTAGTGGGTCAATACCTAACAATTCACAGTCACTTGGAGTAATTTGTTTAAATAAGTTCAACACTTTCAATGGATTTAAATCATCAAAGCATCTTTTGAAGAACTTCTCTAAATCAGGGTTTGTATCAAATAACTTGTTGAAATCCTCATCCCATTCAGCTTTTTCATCGGCACCTTTTTTACCAATCCATCTGAAACTATCGTGAATAATTTTTAATGCTGCAGGTCCTGCACCGGCAGCTGCCTTCTTGACAACACCATTTAAGGCACCACAATGCAGACATCTTCTCTGTTTCTTAGCTTGATCTTGAATTTTCTTCAAAATCTTCATTCTTCTCAAATTATCAATCCCTGGTCTCTTCAATTCATTAATAAATTGTCTCTTTGTAGCTTCATCTAATAGAACAGCTGAACATGTCTTGCAAATTGTTTGTAGAACTTGCATAATAGCTTTGAAATAACCAACATGGAAAACAGGTAAAGCTAATTTGATATGACCAAAATGGCCATGACAAGTGTTCAAAGTTCCCCTACAAGTATGACATTCACCTGATTTGGAAGAGATACCCATACGTGTATCCAATGCACCTCCTTTCACAGGAACTCTACCTTTATCCAAATCAAATAAATTCCTGGTGGAGACTTCAACCTCAGATTGTGCAATAATATCAGCAGCTGATAGAGCTCCAAACTCCAAACCGGAGATACATTTTGGAGAAATATCAACAACTGTTTCCTTCATCTTAACTGTTTGTTAGTTTCTTGAGACTCAGTTCAAATGGCTTTGCTGTTTGTCTTATTTGTCTACACTCCATCTCCTTTAAAAGTTGATTTGGAGAAATCATTAAAAATTTTTTGTGTGCAGTTATTCTGCCATTTGGAAATTCGGGCGGTCTCAACTAGGTGGGAAATTATGCCCATGTTACTTCGTGTATGCGGGAGCTTTTAGCCATACTTGGTGTATACATACATATCATGGGTTCAAAAATTGATTGATATATACATTAGATAAAGTTATAGTACATATGGGACAGTTTAGTAAGGTGGAAACTTCTCAGCCATCTCATTGACAGCCTTAACTAAAGCAGACTTGGTGATCAACATTAAATTCAACTTAGGATCGATACCGTAATCATTGAACACTCTTCTAGCATCACTATTACCGTTCTGGTTTGTAAAATCAAAGTAACCGTAATGTAAAGAGTTGTTTTCCAAAACTTCATCTTCATAATGGAAGTAATCGTATTCATCATTTTGGGAACCACTCGTCTTTGATCTTTTCTTTGATCTAGCATCTTCCTCTACATCCATCTCAGCGTCAACTGTAGATGTGACCAGTTTGTAAACTCTGGAAGGAATCAAGTAGTAGTCAAAGTTATATTCTTTATCTTTAGCATCGGATGCTTCCATTTCTTCTAATAGCATTTTGTACATCGGAGGAACAGTTTCAACTGGCATGTTAATTAATCTTTCACTTATGATTATACCAGTCCTAAATTTGGAGTTTGGAGTGAGCAACTGTCTTAATAGCAAGTTAAATTGAGAATTCTTTGTACTCTTTTCAGTTAAATATGTGGCTAAAGATTTTATCACTGAGTTTGACAAATTGTCAGTTACGTTGATAACAGTTAATAATGAGAATGGATCACTTTCTTCACCATCTGTTTTGATTGTGGTACCAACGTGACTTTCCTTTAGGATGAAGTCAGATAGTTCAGACAATTGAAAAAACACAGAATCTTCACCAAACAATTGGCGTAGAAAATTCTTTGTAGCATGGAAATCGATTTCTGTGTTTAAATTAAAGAAATCAAAGTCAACATCAACGGTTTCTTCGCCGTTTTCATTGGTTTCTGTTTCTTCTAATTCTTCATCGTCGGTAGAAGAGACATCAATATCTGAGTCAATTTCTTCGTCTTCAACTTGCTTCTTTGTTCTTTTACTCATTTTTCTTTTTAGTCGTATGTGTAGCTAAGGGTGTTAAGGAAGAATACTGTTTAGGCTTGAAATGTGAGAAACTAATTCAACTCAAATAAATTTTTTTATGTGGATACTTAGTTTATTATTATTTTGTGCATCGCCATGAATTTTGTACAAAAGCCATTGTTGAAAAACCATTCATAAAGGGAAGAGTTCTAAATGGTTAGCCTTTAACTACAACTCTTATCTATTAGAATATAAATTGACAATATAATTATTGCAATGTCCATCCTTGTAGGATACAATTCTGACTCCTCAGACGATGAACAAATTCCACATGAAAACTCAACCACCATTAAGATCAACCCAACTCCAGTTACATCAGACCTTGTAAGAGCTGACAAAACACTTGTTACAAATAATAACGGTGTCGACCAATTTGCACCCATGACTTCAAGCAGAATAAGGAAAATTACAACTGGGTATATACAAGAGGAATCCCACGATCATTTAAAGTTCAAAAGTAAGAAAAGACTACACGACAAGTATTCAGAAGACGAAATCAACTCCACTAATAACAACGTACTTTTCAGTGCGTTAAAATCTAAGAAAGCAGCTTCCAAAGTAATAAAGAAACAAAGAAAATCAAAGGGCGATCCAAGTAGAGTGGATGGTGAAGATGAATACAAAGGGCCTTGGGCAGGTTATGAAGATTCGTCCGATGAAGAATACGTCTCTTCTGCGGACGAACTAGACGGCCCTATTGGACCAGAGGTTGACTACGAAGATTCTGATGATGAAGCCAACTCAGAGATAGCAATCAAAGATGAGGAAACATCTGAATTATTTGGATCTGGTAAATATATGACAATTCCTAAAAATGTTAAAACTCAACTAACCAAGACACCAGGATCTCAAATTTGTTTTGTTCCGAAAAAGAAATTACATACTTTTGAAGGCCACTCTAAAGGAACTCAACATTTGCAATTCTTGCCTGGATCAGGTCATCTATTGTTATCTTGTGGTAACGATAACAAAATCAAGCTATGGGATGTTTACCATAGACGTGAGCTATTAAGGGTTTATAGTGGACATACAAGAGCTGTCAAATATGTTCAATTCAATAGTAAAGGTGACAAGTTTATAAGTTGTTCTTATGATAGATACGTTAAGATTTGGAGCACTGAAACAGGTGAATGTACTTTTAAATTACGATTGAAAGCGATACCGAATGTTGTCAAATTTAATCCAAACAATGAAAAGGAATTTTTGGTTTGTTTAACAAACAGGAAAATTGAACATTATGATACAGCAACAAATGAAGTTGTGCAAACTTATGATCATCATATGGATTCAGTTAACTATATTGAGTTCATCAACGATAATCAATCATTTGTTACATCTTCCGCTGATAAGACATTAAGAATTTGGAACTTGAAAATCAACATGCCAATGAAACAAATATCGGCACCTAAGCAACACTCAATGCCATTCTTAAGATTACACCCATCAGGGAAGCATTATGTTGCACAATCTATGGATAACACAATCCTAACCTTTTATGCCCGTTCTTCTGAAGAATTCAAAAAAAATACCAAGAAATCATTTTCAGGCCATAATTCATCAGGTTATTCAATTGGATTACAATTCACACCAGATGGAAAGAATTTAGTTAGCGGTGATTCTAATGGGTTTATGTATTTCTGGGATTGGAACAAAGGTAGATTAGTCACCAAATTGAAAGTTGACAAGAAAGTCATCAGTTGTGTTGACTGTCATCCTCAAGAAACCAGCACCGTAGTTTGTAGCGGTCTATCAGGACAAATATTTATGTATGACTAGTTCAGATTTGAGATTAATGTTTCAAACCAATATTTGAAAAACACACAAGTATACAGAAAGTAGTTTTTATATATAAATCAAGCGTAGAACGACACTGATTTGCTCTTTCTAGCTTGTACTTCACCAATACCCTCAACAAAATCTTCATGCTTAATGACAGATTGTCCGTTTCTTAAAGCAATCATACCAGCTTCTACTGTGACAGCCTTTAATTGTGCACCGTTGAATTCATCCGTTGACCTTGCTAGTTCAGACCAGTTCACATTACTGTCTGTAGTCATTTTTCTAGCGTGAATCTGTAAAATTTGCGCTCTGGCTTCTTCAGAAGGTAATGGGAATTCAATCTTTCTATCCAATCTACCTGATCTCAACAAAGCTGGGTCTAAAACATCAACTCTGTTGGTGGCTGCCAAAACCTTGACTCTATCATCGGATCCAAACCCATCCAGTTGGTTCAATAATTCCAACATTGTTCTTTGAACTTCCCTATCACCACTCTTATCAGAATCAAATCTCTTAGTACCAATTGCATCCAATTCATCAATAAATATAATAGTTGGCGCTTTTTCTTTAGCTAATTCAAAAGCATCACGGACTAATTTTGCACCATCACCTATGAACATTTGCACCAATTGAGGAGCAGCCAATTTTAAGAAGGTTGCATTAGATTGAGCTGCACAAGCTCTTGCCAACAAAGTCTTACCAGTACCTGGAGGTCCATACATCAATGCACCTTTAGGAGCCTTAATACCTAAATTCTTGAACTTTTCAGCTTGTTGCATTGGCAAAACAACAGCCTCCACCAATTCTTCAACTTGTTTATCTAACCCACCAATATCGGCATAGGTTTCTGTTGGTTTTTCATCAACTTCCATAGCCTTCACTCTTGAATCGTATTCTGCTGGTAGTGTGTCTAAAATTAAGTAGGAGTCTTTGTTGACACCAATTAAATCACCTGGTTTTAAACTTTCTGGTTCCACTAAACCTATCAAAGGTAAGAAAACTGTTTGCCTTGTGGATGTTTTAATGACAGCGGATTTACCAACTCTGGCGGCATCCAAGTCGACATTGGCCCCTTCTTCAACAGCTTCTGAATCAGCTTCCATGTCTAATAATTCGACAACGTTACCAACTAAATACGGAAGCTGTTTATTGTTCTTGATTTTATCTTTGTTATCTTTAATTTTTTCAATCATAACGGTCTTTTCATGTTGTAATCTTAAGAGTTCTGATCTGAACAATTTAATCTCGTTATCTAGTAGTTTTGTTCTATTTGAAATATCCCCCGTTGATGAATTCAAGATTTCTTGATCAATCTCAAGTTCTTGGTTATTTTCTAGATCCTCTAATGTTGACATGATGATGGATTGACTATATTCAAGGATCAATTGGATTATTAATAGAGACTTTCCCGTTCATTGTACGCTAGTAAATTAGCTGTAAATATTGGTTTTTTTAAGCGTCAAACTGGTTATTAAGATCGATCCTCCGTTTGCCACCCAGCGAATAATTCGATTTTAATGCGGTGGTCGAATCTCACGTCGATTGTTATCTTTACGCCAAATCGAGACGACTGCGTCTATAATATATATTATACAGGTTCTGCTGGCGTGTATGTTGATGCTATACATCAAGCTGTTCATCACCAATCATAAATCCCCAATAGTATAACAAAACAGCAATAATTATATTAACGGTAATAATAAAAAGAAGACTATACTACAAATTGCTTGATAAAAATGAACGGTTCATATTGAGGGATCATACATATTCGTTCATTTCCTCACCTTATTCTATGATTCATAATGGACTTTAGGGTCTAAAAACATAGCCAAATCACAAAATCATCCATTCAAGCGGATCTTTTCAACTCGTCGGTCAATCTTTGTGTGAAATCATCATCATTATCATCGTCATCCCAAGATTCATCCCATAGATGGTCCTGCTTCGTAGCGCCCAATGTTTGATCTTCACTCCAGTCTGTAACTTCATTTTAGACAACAACAAAATAGATGTTAGTATAAATTCGCAATTGCTAATTAAAAGCGTTGTATATCCGCATAACTGTATTATTCAAACCAATTATGTTAGTGATATCAACAAGAATACTTACCATCTTCAGGGAAATCTTCAAACTCATCGTCTTCTTCTAAAGTCTTAATTGACTTTGTTGGTTCTTCAACCTTGGACTGATCTTTTTCTGTAGATGTGGACATGATGCTATAGTTGTATAAAAGTGATGTGATCCAATAAGTGGTTTGTACAACTAATTTCGGTAGCAAATACTTAAGTTGGAACATTCGCCGTTTGCCACTATAAACTATTCACTTAAATTGTCACCTTTAAGTGATTGCTGCCAGTTTCCGTAACCGGGTCCCTTAAACTTTAGATTATGTCATCAAGAAATGGTTGATCCAAGATATGTTTTTATGCATAACCAAATGATACAACTAAATTGAAAGCTCAACTTGCTACTTACGGACTATCCTTTTTAGCTTTTTAAACAGTCAATAATTTGCTTTAAGATTGGCAATCGATCTTGAAATAATCAAACAATCAACAAACCTTTGAGAGTTCTAAATTATAACAAGTTTGAACCTCATATTACTTTTTCATGCTTCCAATTTCAAGCGCTTAAATCTCTTTCCTGAACCTCCCCAAAGATCAAAATTATCAAATAATAGTATTAAAACATTGAGTAATATCCCATTAGTATGCCTCCAACTGACTTAAACTCAGACAGTTCTGTTAGATCGACCTTTATACCCATGACTCATTCGTTTTCAAAACAAAAATCGAACCATCAATTACTCCCCACGACCCCACCAAAGATAATAAGTTTGCTATACTCCATATTCCCATTCTTAGTTATCCTTGATAAATTTCTATCTTTTCTAACGTGGACAAATTCAGATCCATATTTTAATTTTCTCGTAATAGCAGGGTATTCCATGGTTGTACTACATTGGGAAACCGTAAGTTTGATATTTTTTCCCTCGTTATTGGTGCTGATTACTTCCTCTTTGTTCTGGTTGATCAAAACAGTTGTTGAAGACTGCCAAAACAACGATGAGTATTCACCAACAATGGAAGAGATTATGGATACTATATCTAATATTACGTTGAGATTCGAGTTTTGTTTGAAGCCTGTACAAATATTTTTTAAGATGAAGTATAAAGATAAGATTAAGCTATTTATTAGTTCGATACTATTATCACCAGCCTACATCTATATGATGCGCAGAATATTCAGCATCAAAAGTACATTGTTAATCATGGGAACATTGATTTTGACATATAATTCATCATGGTTTATTGCCAGTAGAAACATATTGTGGAGAAGTGCGACCATAAGGAAATTTACAATGCTATTAACAGGTTTAGAATTTTCCTTGGTTGACAAAAGTTTAGAGATATCATATTTGGCGGATTATAAAGTGATTGAACAGAGAGGAACGGGAACAGCAACCAGTAAAGCTGCGCCTAACACCAAAATATTGGAATTCTCTGTCATTGAAAATCAAAGAAGATGGGTCGGTATTGGATGGTCAAATATAATGTTACCTTTTGAAAGAACATCATTTACCAATGAAAGACTGGTTGAATGCTGCTCTGATTTGTCAACTTTTAAATTTCCTGTTATACCAAAAATTGCAGATGAAAATTGTAAATGGAAATGGTTGGAAGAAACGTGGAAAATTGACAGAAAGTTTAATGATTACAACGATCCTGAAGGATGGATTTATTATGACAACCAATGGAGTGACGCTACATATACGGATTCCATAACAAGGTTTACACGGAATAAAAAGTGGACAAGAAGGGCTATTGTGTTGATCCAGGACAAGGATAAAGGATAAAGGAATAAGTTGGCACAGAAATGAAATGAAGGATACATGTAGTGACGTTTTTGTTTTCTTCTCCCCACTGTGTAAAGGTGCTCTCTTTTCAAAGAGATGCTATATATATAGTCGTGCAGGTGTGAATTGATTATCTAATAAATCATGATTTTTTATGAATTTTTTTTGAGTGGAATCTATGGAAGTAAACATGAATTTGCAAGGAAAAGAACAAGACAAGGAACCTGGAGAGGCGATACACAAAGTCATATGTACCGATCAGCAAGATTTACATAACCCATATCACTCAACAAATATACCTTTCTTTTGGGTATATGACCTATAACTTTCCGACTGCATTCCTTTACAAACCCACGCTCAAGTGTATAAACTACCACTAGTCGCCGTCGTCCGCCATCCACTGACACATTTATTTGTTCAATAAAAGTTGCACCTCCGTCCACTTCAAGTTTGATTTGCAATTCCACGACTACCTTGTTTTGATTTTCTCCACCCAAGTTATTGAGTCAATTTACTTTCAACATATATACAATTGAAGGTTTGAATATACTCCATTGATCGTTCAAAATTTTATAAATTGGTACCATAACCAGAAAGGGTGTTTGATAGTTACATCATGTCACATGAAAAAAGCTCCGTTCCAACAGTGAATAACGGGCTTAATCAGCCAGTATGTATAGATTCACTTCCCTCATGTTCATCGATTTTCGCTGTTATAAAATAGGCAGAAAAATTCTGAATACTAACATAAAAATTCAATATATGATCACGTTTATTTTAGAAATACTCAATGGATAGAATAAGGCTAGAATCCATTGAAAAGAGAAGGCAGGATTGTAGTAATATCATCAAAGACAGAAAGCGTAAACTATCGGAGCTTTACTGTGTTTCAAGATTACCTTTGTTACCAATATCAAATGATCAGGTTTTACAGATTGAAGATAAATTGATGGCATTTCTAGAGAAGAATGATTTAGAGAATGGCCATGAATTTAATATTTCAATTTTAACCCATGAAAAACAGCAACATAGAAGGCCTTCACCTCCCAGACACCTGGGTCAACAAGGAACAACTCAATCTCAGCAGAAGCAGCAAGTAGAGCCAACGAAAACTCCAACCCCACCGTCCACGTCAACTACAGCAGCACAAGTATCCGCAAATACCCCGCCTATGACTCAGATACAACAACCACAAGCTGATATTCAAGTGCGACCATCAACTGTTTCACAAAGCACATCGCAAGTCCCAGTTCAAACTGATCCAATACAAGGTAGAAAGGATGAACTTTTACCAACCTTCTCAAAGGAAGCTGCGGAACACTCAACAGAAGCTGAGGAACCACCAAGAAAAATTCAAAAAGTGACAAATGATGCATTTTCTGAAAAGGTACTTGAACAAACTAAAGTTCCTGAAATAACGACTACAAGTTTAGACAATGTGAAGCAATTACCAGAGTCTAACAAAAGAACGACAACCCCCGCAACAGTAATACGTCCAGATAATTCAAAAACAAAAGAACAAGCTCAAACTTCTCAACTACAGCCACCACAGTCTCAACATCCGCAACAACAGCAACCTCAAAGACTGCATTCACTGTCTCCAATTGTGACCAAGAGACACGTTGAAACGATACCCAATGAACCTCCGACTTTATCTTCGTTGATACACTCATATTCTAGACTATTACAACCAAGAAGAGCAGATGACAGATCAAAGAGAGATTTGGAGTATGAGAATGTTGATATCAATAAGCTAATGGTTATGCTTATGCCTGAATCCAAACCACACAAGGTTCCTGAAGCACGCTCATTAACTGAATTATACTATCATCAACAAACTTTACAACTACCGAAATTACTTTTAAGAGCACATAAGTCACTAACAACAGATGCTTATGAAACTGCTTTGGTGGAAGGTAAAGTTTCCGTTTTATATTCAAGAATGGAGGAATTGAAAAGAAAGCACAGTTGGTCTTTGAGACAACCTCGCAAGCAAATTGATCCATTTTTGAGCACCGGTAAGAAAACCCATTGGGATTATTTATTGAGTGAAATGAAGTGGCTATCTATGGATTACAAGCAAGAAAGAAAATACAAGGCTGTTCAAAGTTACTATATTAGTCAAGCTGTTATGGATTACTGGAAGTATGGTAAGGTTTGTTGTGTTAATAGAAAAGCTATTAAATTTCTGGATGATAAGCAAGGAGAAGAAGAACAAGAAGAAAAAGAGCAAGAAAAACCCAAGTTTGAGGATATTTCTGAACCTGAAAATCAAATTCTAGGGGAGTTGACAACTATTACTGATGATAGTAAAGATGATAGTGAAGATGATAAAGAGACTGTTGAAGTTATCAAAGTTAAGGAAGGAAATCCAGAAGACAAAGAGGATGTGCAAATGGAGGATGCAAAATTTGAGGTTGAGGCTGGTAATTCAGAGGAACAAGAAGAAAAGGATACTATTGATATTTCATTACTTCTACAAAGACCAGATCCGTCTACTGAGATTCCAGCTCATGATCTTCCAAACTTATCATTGGAAGAGTATGAAGCCAAAAAGGTAACATCCAATTCGGTTCGTCCATTCAGATTATTTGCCGATTTGCATCAATTCAATAAGACAGAATTGACCATTATTACCAATTTACCTGCGTTCATACCATTCAATGAAAAAGAAAAGGATCACATTGTTGAAAAATATCAATACGGTCATATTTCAGCAATGTTACCACCATTTGATGAAGAAGCTGAATGGGAAAAGATTCTATTCAAGAAACAGAAAGACTTAGAAAAACACAGTGTTCCTTATCAGAAAGGCTTGTTTGCTTCAAACTACAGACGCTTTAATATTTTAAAACCTCCAACTCCACCAACTATTAAGAACCTTGAACTGAGAATTCCTACGATTTGGCTGCCACAAGATGATAAATATTTGATTAGATACGTTACTGATTTTTCTTTCAATTGGAATATTATTTCGGCTCATTTATCCCCTCATCCAACACATAGTTATACTTCAAACATTGAAAGAAGAACACCCTGGCAATGTTTTGAAAGATATATTCAATTGAACGATAAGTTTCAGTTCTCTGATATGAGAGGTATTTATGCCGTTGCTGCTAAGGAATGGTTGGAAGCTGCCCACAAAGCCCAAACAACTACAAAGAGACGTGTTTCTCCATTAGGTGTTGGTATCGAATCCATTCAAAGAGGTCATAGAAGACTAAGATGGGGTTCAATGTTTGATGCTGTCAGAAAGTTGATGAAAAAACGTGAATCTGTCCAAAAGCCATCTCAACAGGCTAGAAAGACAAACTCTGATGACAAGAGAATGGATACACCAACTCCTGAACAATTGTCAAAGTTAAAGTTTGAAAGAGACAAGGCTATTCAAGAAGCTTATGCACAAAATTCCAACGCTATTAATTATGCAAGAATAAGAGTTCCGGTGAATTCTAGAGCTCCTGCTCCATCTGATCCAATTGCTGCCGCTGCTGCAGCTGCTAATCAAAGAAGACCTCAACCTGGTACTACTGGTCATATTGCTGCTCAATCTGGACAAAGATCAGTTGCTAATGGATTACCACAACAGCAACAGCAACAACAGCAACAGCAACAGCAAGGTGGTACTACTCAAGCCAATATACCAGTATCTGCATCAGGTACTGGTTCCAGTTCTGGTCTAATTCCTCTTCCTGTTGGCCCAAACACTGTTAGAGCTCCAAATGGATTACCTCAACAGCAAATGAACGCTCCTATTCAACAAGGCCAACCAGCGCAGCAGCAAGCTCCGCTTGTTCCGAATTCAACGTATCCGCAAAATACTGGTATTTCCCAGCAACAAGCACGTTCATCTACACCGAATGGTGCACCATATACTCCTGAACAGATCCAACAGTTGATGCACTTGCAAAGACAAAAGCAATTGATCCAAAAACAGCAACAGGCTCAGCAATCCCAGCAACAGCAGCAGCAGCAGCAGCAACAACAACAAACAAACCGTATTGGTGCAGCTGGTTCTGCTGTTGCTTCCCCTGCTTCAACACCAACTCCACAACAAGTTTTGTTGAATGCCAACAACTCCAATATCAGTTCATCACCACAAGGTTATGGACAGGTTCAAATTCAAAGAGTTTCAAGTCAACAACAACTAATGGATCAACAACAGCAGCAGTTACAAAGAAATACTTCAAGTCCAACTGCACAAAAGCAACAACGTTTGGCTAATCAACAAGGTGTTGCATCTAGCCCTCCGTCTTCCCAAGGCATCTCCCCACAACCTATCCAAGTTCAAATTCAGTCTCAAACACAACAGCCTGGCCAACAACTGCAACAAGGGCAGGGACAAGCACAAGCACAAGGACAAACAAGACCCGTTGCTAGAGTTAATTTCACGACTTCACAAGTTTCAGCTATCATCAATCAAATTCAAACTCAAAATCCTAACCTTCCAAAGGAACAAGTTACAAGGTTGGCCGTTGCTTATTTAGCTAATTATCAACAAACTCAAAATAGGAACGCCGCTGCTCAAGCTGCAGCCCAAGTTGCACATCAATCATCAGCTACACCGGGTCAAGCACAATCGCCTCAGCCACAACAACGTTCGATGTCTCAACAAAATGCACAAATCGGCACTGGCCATACTAATGCTAATGCTAATGCTAATGCTAATGCTAATGCTAATGCTAATGCTAATGCTAATGCTAATGCTAATGCTAATGCTAATGCTAATGCTAATGCTAATACTATTACTAACTCCAACACTAGCAGTTCTTCATCCTCTACATCTTCTTCTCTGCCTCCTCAATCACAAGATTCTCAACAACAATTACAGAGACAAAATGGTGCCGTTGCAGTTCAATTGGATACTTCTCCTCCTAAACAAGGGCAAGCGCAACAACAATTGACTCCGCAACAGCTGGCAGCATATGCGAATATTCCTAATTTGACACCTCAACAGAGAAAACAAATTCAAGTTTTACGTAGTCAACAGCTTCAACAACAACTGAGAAGACAACAGTTTTTACAACAACAACAGCAGCAGCAACAATCTGATTCTGCTCAGCAGGCACCCCAACCACAACCTCTCACTCCACAGCAGTTGATTAACAGTTTGACACCTCAACAACAACAGGCCCTCAAATCATTGACTGTACAACAACAACAACAAGCTTTGAAAAATTTGGCAACACAGCAACAACACCAAGCGCAAGTTGCACAACAACAAATCCTTCAACAGAAGAAAGTTGGTAACGCCTCAATCACTACAAGATTCTCTCCACAACCCGGCTCAGGTGTCATTTCCTCTACAAATGCGAATCACAATAGTGCTACTACAACTAGTGGGTCTCTATCAAACGGCAGTAACAACAACCACCAAAGGTCTGGAGCCACGAGTAATAACAACAGTGTTAGCTCATCACCGGTTGTGACGGACAATGCCATGTTAGCTTCTCAACAACAATCTTCCTCGTCTCAGCAAAAGTGATTTTGTTCAATATATGAGTAAGCTATAACTTCTTTACGAGTGCGTGTGTATCATAAATGTGTATAGAAATTTCTTCTTAGTTTTTTATACACTTGTAATATAATATAATTTAATCTAATTTAATCTAATTTAATCTAATTTAGTTCAAGTCAATACAACTAAAAATATGAACACAGGTACAGTGTAGTTGGAAATGGAAATGGAAATGGAAATGGAAGTCATCGCCGCACAGTGTCCCAATCGATCGGTCTTTGCAAGATTCTGTAGAATCTGCGGTTTTCTAAAAAGCGCCAGATTGCGAAATTTGAATATGAGTTTGAAAATGATTTATCATCCGTCAGCTAAAGACGATAAACAATAATATAATATTCAATTTTTCAAGCTGAATTGTTGTATCAAATACTTTTATATAGTACATCGATTTATTGATTTGTTATTGTAATAATAATAAAATACAGAAAAAGTCAATTAGAATTTGAGTCCTTGCTGTTGTGTGTGCCCAATTATTATCTTTTAAGTATATAAATTGCCATCAACAGGAAATACCATTTAATCAATTACTAGTGCAAAGAGATCATTATATCAATTGGACCTAGAATACCTTTCAAAGCCAACCAGTTGCTAAAATAAAGGTTATATTACTATCATTTTAAATCAATCCAAGTGTGTTTGTTTTTCGTTTAGTCTTTTCTTTTTGATCAATTGCAACTCAGTGAAGCCTTTTTAGAAGACCATTTGCATTTAATACTTATAACACAAAACAAATATAATTGTACATACTTACCATGACAACAATCCAAACACTACAAGGTGTATCGGGTAAACTGTTGAGAAGAATTCGTAAGTACTTAAGCCTTTTCAACTTGAATCATAGTTTTAACTCATAAATCATAAATGTATAATGCGATACTAATATCAACTTATTTTAATTCTATCCAAATAATATAGATCGTGCTTGTCGTCCATCATTAGATGAACCCAATGTTGCATTGAACTTGGAAATTTGTGACTTGATCAATGACAAACAAGGAAACTTACCACGTGAGGCTGCCGTCACCGTTGTCAAGTTAGTCAATTCTAGAGATCCACAGGTTGCCGAATTGGCTTTATCCCTATTAGACTACATGGTCAAAAACTGTGGATACCCTATCCACTTGCAAATTTCACGTAAGGAATTTTTGAATGAACTGGTCAAAAAGTTCCCAGAAAGACCACCACCATCGTATACAAGAACCCAAAGACTAATCTTAGGTACTATTTCCGAATGGGTTCAAACTATTTGTAAAACTTCCAGATATAAGGAAGATTTAGGATACGTTAGAGACATGTATAGGTTATTGAGAAGTAAAGGTTATGACTTCCCTGCTGTTAAGAAAGAAGATGCTGCTGTTTTAAATCCAAGTGATAACTTGAAATCAATTCAGGAAATCCAGAGAGAAGAAAGATTAGCACAATCTGCTAAATTACAAGAATTGGTTAGAAGAGGTAGGCCACAAGATTTGAAAGAAGCCAATGATTTAATGAAGATTATGTCTGGATTCAAAGAAGATGAATCTTACGAAGAAACAAGACAACAAGTTCACGGTGATTTGAACAAGTTGGGTAGAAAGGCTGATATTTTAGATGAAATGTTGAACAATATTTCAAACACTGGACAATTTAATTCAGACGATGAAACTCTAAATGAGTTAATTAGTGCATTAAAAGTCTCTCAGCCAAAATTACAAACTTTAATTCAAGAAGAATCAGACGACCAAGAACAGGTTAGTAGTATTTTATCGTTGAATGATAGAATCAACAACATTCTAGAAAAATGTAATTATTTGAAAAATGGTGATACTGCCAATGCATCAAAGATCAATACTGGATCTGTTAACAACTCCAACAGCTTGAATTTAATCGACTTTGATGATGATACTCCTGAAGCTACACCAAATGCTACTGGTAACCAATCATCGAACGATGCCATTGCTGATTTGTTGGGAGATTTAGGTGGATTATCATTCAATGGATCATCATCAGCACAGCAGCCACAGCAAACATTCGGTGCCATTAACTTGTTGTCAACACCATCTCATACAAGAGAGCAATCACCAGCTGTCAACAACTTTGATTTACTATCAGGACTGCCAGATACAACATTTGCAGCTGCAGCTGCACCAAAACCAGTGGCTACTTCAAAGCCACTAGATCCATTCTCATTTGATTTCCTAACAAGTGGTTCATCGTCATCCCCAGCACCAGTGTCTACTACAACAACAGAATTGAAGCCTTTGAATACATCATCCAATTTACAAATTCAATATTCAATTATATCCCAAACTCCAACTTCCATATCAGTCCAATTCCATTTCTCAAATTTGTCATTTGAGGAATTGAACAATATTCAATTCTCTATTGCGGTTACTAAACAATTCGAACTGACTATGAAACCACCAACTGGATCTAAGCTAAGCTCACAGCAAGCTAGTGGATTCACGCAAGATATTATAGTTAACAGTAAAGCCAACCAAACTATTACTGCTGTGAAGGTTAAATTCAAGTGTAATTACGTTTCCGGTGGGGCTACGTTTGATGATAATGGTGTTGCTTCAATTACCGTTTAGCTTTTCGGTTTTCTATTCTTTTTTTTTTACCCTGTCGTTTTGTAGATACAGTTCTGATTTTCAATTTTTTTTTTATTCTGGTGTATTTGTGGAGGTTTTTTTTGTTGCTGTTGTCTTGAAGCTTCTGCAAAATACGCATTTTCAGTTTAATACGCTGTTTGCTCATGAAAAGAAACACTTCTATCACTGGTTTATTTTGTCCTGTTATTATTTTTCAGTTTTCAGTTTTATATTCTCATTTTGTTTTTTCTTGTTTTTTTTTTCATTATAATCTTGTTGATATGATATATATTCTTATCAGAAAAAATAAAATTCTGTAAAAACAGTAATCAGTTCCATTCCGTTAGTTACATGATTACATGATTATTCAACGGAGAAACCGATCGGGTTTCCCCGGATCACCAGTTATTTGATTACTTTATTGTGTGGCTGCAAAAAGGGTCATTTCCCCGCGTGGAGAAGTGCGGCGTGTGGCTGAGTTGGGACAAAATAGAAATCTACTTGATTTGTTTAAGTTTCAACCGAAACAAAAGAGAATTAAAAGATAATAGATTAGGTATTGTACATGGTTGGTTGTACAAGATGTAAGATGGTACGCTTATTTGATCTATCGTAATACATTATAAGTAACCCTATAACAAATTATAGTAATGAAAATGGTAAAAGTTCTGGATTAAAGGAAGCAACTTTAGGGATAAATGATCAGGTGTGGTTTGATGACTCAACTTTAAACCTCGAGGTTCTTGGTATTTTTGTGTAAGGTGGAGTTACCATTTTTATTTATAGCTCTTTGTTTGCCTTCTTTTTGTATTTGTTTTTTTTGTTTTATTTGTGACTTGTAGAGTTGATTATAAATTTGTCAAAATGTATTATCAAACTAAATAAACTATAATGAATCATCTCTCTACCGTATTTAAAAAGAAACTATCCGGTTTATCACCAACGTGCTCAATAGATTCAAACTCATCAAGTGGACACGCTAAATCTCGTCGAGCAAGCTCAGAATTGCCTTGTTCGGTCATAAATGACAACTACAAGTTATACCAAAGTTCAATATCAAATAAACATTTCAATGCAAGTTTGAAACTGATTAATGATACTATCTATTTAAACCCCGATATTGGCAACCAAGTAACTTCTGTTAAAGGGGGTTTAACAATAATTGTTAAGAAAGAGGTAATACCAAAGAATATTTTAATAACGTTTAATGGGAATTGTTTAACGAATCTATTTACTTCTGTTGATCCATTGGTTGTTTCAAATAGTAACGTCAAACATAATTTTATCAATCAGCAAAGATTTTGGGATTACTTTCAAGATTCTACTCAAACTAGTCACAACGAAAATTTATTACCAGGTTGTTACAATTATCCATTTGAATTCTTTTTGGATGGCTCTGTTGATCCCGAATCTATTCAACACTATATGTCCAATATTTTCTATTCTGTTGAGGTTAAAATTGAATTATACTTATCATCTGTCAAGGAAGCAGTAGCTGAAATTTTTAAGCTATCAAAAATTTTACAAGTTATTAAATGTTTACCTTCATCCTCGTCCATTGTTAACAACTCACATAATTTGGATGATTCAATAGCCATAGGTAATTGGAGAGATTTGTTGTGCTATCAATTAACTCTAAATTCCAAAGCTTTGATCATTAACAACAATGACTTGAACAATTTGAACGTTTCTTTTAGGATCTTACCGATTAAAAGATTTAACTATAAGCTTCATTCAATCAAGATTACTTTGGTACAAACAACAGATTATGATATAAACTCTTTGGATCTGAGTCATTCAATTAATGGAAACATGTTTGTTAAGACCTTGCAAGTTGTTGAAAAAATCCCTATCTTGCAAAAGAAAATAACATGCCATGATTTAAACGATAAGGATGGCGGTTCTTTTGAATATAATGCCATTTTACCAATTTCAAATAATTTCTGCATAAAGTCCCCAACCAACAAAAATAAAACAAAGATTGTTAGTATAATTCCAACCATTAAAAGCCCTCAAGAATTCTTAAAGTTAATGGTTAGTCACAAACTGAAAATTTGTATCATTCTAGAGGAGCTTTCTGATCCACTTGATGAATCCAATGCTAATAGCAGTAGAGCATCTTCAATAACTTCAATTCCCACACTGGATCAAGTTCAAGTCCCGATCCATTCAAATTCACAAACCCAAGACTTAAAATTCAATGACGATGATAAAGATTGGATTAGGTCAAATGCAAGAAAAGTGCAAGAAACAAATAGAGCAAAGAACAAAAAAATTGAGTTGGCATTGTCCACGAAAGTTACTATTTTGAAAAATGAAAGTGAATTAGGGAATATGCCACCACCACTCTATGAAGATGAGCCAATTCCTTCGAATTCCAAACCTTTTACTGATCTTATAATCAATAAAGACTTTAAAAAGAAAGGGTTAATTGGTAAATTACCACCATCCTACAGTGAATTACAGCTATTCCCGCCGGCTTACGATACTACTGTTTATCATAACAAGATTTGCTAAATGCTCTTAATGCACACTTGTTGCTTTTATGATTGTATTTTTCTTTTTTTTCTATTTGTTCCAACTATTTTAATAACCTGCTTATCTATCTTGTTACTTATTACTCACTTCCCCTTATGCGTCTATGTCCCATATTTTGTTTTTTTTTGTGTTTCTACTATACCCTGTGTGTGCTATTTAAAAATTGATTTTTTGACGCCACATTCTTCAATCTCTTAATATTATTGTTCGCTTATAAATTTTGCTTTTTAAACTATTTACTTACATTACAGTACACTACATTTGTATAAACTTTCTTTCTATCCTGAAGTGTGTAACAAATGGGTTCTTTTTAATTTCATTTGTGCTATAGTAGGGATGAAGGGAAAAAATTTGAATGAAAGAATTTGTAAAAAATATATATATAAAAATACAGAAATATAGCTCTTTTGAGCCAATTTTCAACGACAAATACACAAACACACAAACAACTACATATTAATCCAAGAATCTAAAAAGAATTGACCCTTTTTGTTGTTACTCTTTTTATTTTCGTCAACTTTGCCGTTCTCCTCATCAACATCTTCAAGATCAGCATCGTCACCCAATGCATTCAGCACCCTATAGGTGTCCTGAATTGTATAGATCTGATCATTTTGAACACCATAAACATCCAACCCGTTATACTTGCCACCACCAACTTCCAAAACCGATTGCCAAGAAGCTTTATAACATTCGCCAATTTTTTCGAGTTTTTCATCAAGTTCTAAAACTTGACATAAACTTCTGATATCTGAAAGTGATAGTTCAATAGGTGTGACACCTGATGACTGAATAAATTCTGACAAGTCGTTCAAAGTTGGCAAATTGATATTATTGGAAACAGGGTGTGAAAATTGTTTGATGTCTCCAATTGAACTTTTGAAACATTTAGGGAAAGTTTTAGATGCAACAAACCTCCAAATGACAATCAATAAAGAGTCAATAAAATCAGTATCAAGTTCAGAGTCTGTAAACCATGGACCACCAGTGACTTCAATACTTGGAATTAAATGATATAGCATGTATATTTTTCTTTGTGGGTATTTGACTGATTTAACTGACTTGATATAACTTTGAGTCTCCAAAGATTTCAAACATCTAGCGACAACATGCTGGTGTAGGTTGGTCTTTGCTTTAATAGTCTTAGTCCAAATACCTTCACGACCACTAGCTTCGATATATGAATATATCATAGCTTCGTCAGAAGACATGTTGGAGATCTTGCTGGCTTCAGATTCACTGACGGGTTGAAATAAAACTTTGTGGTCTTTGTTTTCTAATAATCTTGCTAACCCAGTATCAAGTAGCTGTTGTAAGTGTTTCATCAACTCTGATGTTGATTCCAATGCTGTCAGTTTAAGTAAATCTTCCTGACTGTATGATGATTCACCATTTTGAAGCATCAGTTTATGCATATCTTTTGCGTGCTTGGACAAGCCCGATGTTGATGAGTTGTCTTCGGACATAGTTGAGTGTTTATTGTGAGTTCTATGGGTTTTTATATGAATATGTATATGTAAGTAGGAGGTTGGTTTTTGTTCTATGGCTGATATATGAAGAGGTGAGAGACAAAATCAGATCAAAGAAATAAAAAAATTTTAGCGGCGTATTTTTTTTTAAAATTATTTAACGAGTCAAATCTTAAACGATTTCACTATTTGTGACCAATAATTTAGGAATAGACATCATTGAACTTATTTAAATAAACACTTGGTGGACATTTACTGGTATGCAATTCAATAGAAGGCCAAAAACAAAAGTTATACTCAATGACGATGACGAGAACGAAAACGAAAACGAAAACAGCTTTGACGTGTCTTCAAACTCACAAAAGTCAACCATCGCTCTCTCCTCCACAGCATCCATTTTCAAAAAGAGAAAACCTAAAGTCAGGTTATCAAATTTGGGCAGCAATTTTAAAGATCAAGATGGTGATATTAGGAGTATTATAACATCTAATAAAGTCAGCAAGTTTTTGAACTACAATTCTGATGAGGGAGAGACTGATGATCAAGAAGATGGCGATGATGACCAATTGAAGATAAATATTTCTATTCCTAAAAAGTTCCCATTTAAAAGGCCTAAGAAAAAAAGCTCCAATTTAATTATTGAAAATACGGGCCCAACAGATACTGATTCTATGGTGGCCAAAAGCAATAAAAGTGAATTATCGGATGTTTTGAACAGATATCAAGACTCATTATTACTACCGGCCACGACTGCCGTTCAGGAGCCGATTAGAATTGAGAAGAATGATGAAGTTGATGAAAATCAGGAAATAGTTGAAAAGGCACCTATAATACCAACGTCTTTTGAGATTAAAGAATTGAAAGACCGTAGGTTCAGAAGTCAACAAAAGAGCTACGACATTGAAAAACAGGACAACCTAAAAGAAGATTATGACTCTGACTTTGAGTACAAAACAAGTAGCAAAAAGGTTGATCAAGATGATTTAATGGAAGATGTTGACCTTGACGAAAGGTTTCATGATGGAAGGTTAGCTATCAGTGAAAATGAACAGAGGGTCCAAAAGTTTTTGCAAAAGGAAGAAATCGAAGAAGCTTTGTACAACATTCAATTGGAAGATGAAGATGAACAGAATGAAGTAACGGCAACAAATAACAATAAAGATGAGATTATTGTTATTAGTGAAGATGAGTCTTTAGACAGTGTAACATTAAAGCCGATCAACCTCGACAGTGTCTCACGCAATAGCAACAAAGCTAAAACGGCTTCTACTGCTGCTAATAATTCTTACAAACTACCCAAATTTTACAAGCCAAGTCCACTCAGTGACGAACTAGCTACCTTGAAAACAACCATAGCGCATCTAGCAACGATTAACGAGTCCAATAAAGCCAAAATATCCCAATTAACAACTTCAAAAGCTCTTCTCGACGCCCAACGAGATGATCTATTGAAATCTATCGACGCAATAGAGATATAGGGCGACCCCTTTATTACCGAATCAGGTAATTTATTTGCGTCGGCGCGCAAAAAGTTGAAACGAAGAAAGAAAAAATCTGACAATTTCCGAATTTTAACTTTTTTTTTCATTTACATCGTTGACTCAGAGGTATTGTAAAATGCATTCTCTTCCTTCCCCCGGCCTGTTTATTTGTTTCTTTAAAAATTTACGTATACATTGAACTGTTTTTAAAAGTTCAAATTTCAATAAGAAAGCACAAAAAATATTATACAATGATGCCAAATAGATTCTTCTCAAAGCCAATCAGACATTTAATCTCTATTGGCGATTTAACTACCAGCGAATTCAAGCATTTAGTCACTAGAGCTGAACACCATAAAAATTTGATCAAGAAAGAAGGTGCTTCTTTTGATTCATTGAAAGGTCAACTAATTGCTTTGGTTTTCAGTAAAAGATCAACAAGAACCAGAATCTCAACTGAAGGTGCTGCTGTTCATTTTGGTGCCCATCCAATGTTCTTGGGTAAGGATGATATTCAACTTGGTATTAATGAGTCTTTATACGATACATCAAAGGTTATCTCTTCCATGACTTCATGTATTTTTGCAAGAGTGAACTCACATTCTGAAATTTTAGAGCTTTGTGAACATTCTTCAGTTCCAATAGTTAATGCTTTGTGTGACACTTATCACCCATTGCAAGCTATTTGTGATATCTTGACTATCAAGGAAGCTTTCGGTAAGACAAATGGTCTGAAATTAGCTTGGATCGGTGATGCTAATAACGTTATCAACGACCTTGCTATTGCTGCTATGAAATCTGGTATTAACGTTTCCATTGCTACTCCACACGGTATTGAAATGGACCCTAAGATCATAAGTGTTGCTAATGCAGTTTCAGAAGAAACAGGTGCTACCATTGAAATAACCCACGACCCGAAAATTGCTGCTAAGGATTCCAACATTTTAGTCACTGATACATTCGTTTCAATGGGTGAAGAAGCACAAACTGCTGCTAAGTTAAAGCAATTCAATGGATTCCAAATTACCTCTGAACTGACCAGTTTGGCTGCTCCAAACAACTGGAAGTTCATGCACTGTTTACCAAGACATAAAGAAGAGGTTAGTGATGAAGTGTTTTACGGTGAAAACTCGATCGTCTTCCCAGAAGCTGAAAATAGATTATACGCTGCCATTTCAGCCATTGAAACTTTTGTTGTTAACAAAGGTAAATTCCAATAAACTAGGTGAATAGAATAGTGATTATTCTTTAAAAAAATATATACTATATATATATATGAATTAATTGATGTATTATGTTTCATTTTTTGGTATTGTCCTTCTTGGGTACTTTTAGTAGTCTATCCAATGTATTTTCTGTTACTTTTCTTTTAACACTTATTGGTCTATCATTATCTTTATCATTATCGTTACCCTTATCGTTATCGTTATCGTTATCGCTATAAGTTCTGTGTCTTAAAGTGTTTAGGACATTGGTGATTTCATTCACATTTGGAACTTTAATCCCTAAATCACCCTTGTATGTCTCTTGCAACTTTTTCAAAATTATTTGAACATTGGCAGCACTATTATCCAACTCATTAAAACTCAACTCAATAACTAAATCAAACAGAGAATCAGGTTCTTTATTAGTATCAATCTGTTGAAATCTACTAATGAAAATACTTAAAATTTTGGAAACCTTCTTAATATCGTCATCATCCTTGATTTTCAGATTTTGATGATCTTCACCACGAGCTTTGATCCTACTCAAACAAAATTTAAACAGTGTATCTTTATTCGACTTATTTTCTTTTGTTAGGTAATTGCTTGGAATATAATTCAAACAAACGAATTTTAAAGAATATGATTCGTTGTAATTGGATTTGAGATCACCAATGATTTGGAACCTTTCTGACAAAGTTGAGCTGTTTCTATCGATCATCAAGCATGGTTTGTTGTTATTTAATAGATGCTCACCCACTAGTTTAATCAACTTGATTTTTTTATTTGATTTGATGTCATCGTATTGTAAATGGACAAAATTCGGATTGAAATTATGGATTATTTTGAAAGTCGTTGACTTACCAAGTCCCGGGAGTCCAACTGGTAAAAGAATATAACGAGTCGGTAATGACATCTCTATAAATTATTTGATGATTTTCCTGTATAGTTAATCACTTACTGATTTAAGAATAGATTGGTTTAAAGTGGAATAACAGAGATATAAAAAAACTCCCACCGCCTTTAAAAAGTGCGCTGCAGAAAAAGTTGCAACTGGTCCGTCTTGTTGTCTATTTGGTGTTTATTTGATTTACTTACCCCTCTTATCTTCCTTTGTTAGGAGGTGTGAAATAGGATTCAGACCATATCAATTATTCAAAGTGGTGCTTATCACACAAAATAAATTATGCCTCCAAATATTGTATTATTATCCAAGATCAATGATCTGATTCAAACGGAAGATGATCTGAACAAGATTTCAACGATCAAATCAGATTTAGAAAAGGAAAAGCTGGCAATTCATCAGCAATTAAATATTGAATTTAATAGTCGGGTTAATAAACTAACTGCAATGTTTAACAATTTACAAAATTCATCAAAAGGTTTGAAAAACTTGAAAGAAAATCTTAACAAAATCGAAGAGCTTAGAGAAAATTCCATTAGTGGTGGTAATGAATCTTTTGAAATTTTTAACAAATCAAGTACAGTTTATAATAACTTTAACGATGTTTTGAAAACTTATGACGATTTTGTTGAGTTACCAAAAAAGATTGCCTTTGTTGATCAATTATTAGACGCAGAGTTGCCATTAGATGATTATTTCAATGAAGATTCCCCATGTGAGAATTTGTTGGTAATCCATTTCAAGTTGAACCAATTGAGAGATTTCAAAGATTCATTGACTTTAATGAGTGAAAATTCAAGAACTGATATGAAGCAAATCATTAGTAAAGCTTTTGCACCATTGACTAAGTTAGTTTATAAATTCGATAAATTGATTAAATTGATAGTTGATAGTTTTATTAGTATTATCAGCTGTGGTAACTTCAATTTGATTATTAAGCTAGTCAAAATTATTGAATTTGAAGAACGTGAAGATTTCAAATTGAAGATTATTAAACATTTATTGGATCATGAATCCAATTCAAATTTAAATGAATCTAATGAATCTAAAACTATTAAGTTGAACAAATTGTCTTCAAGATCCAAACCAAGATTATACAGAGAGAGATTTAATGAGGATTTCATTGAAACTATAGACAGTTCAATGGAAGATATTTTAAGTTCCCATGATGTTAATGATATTTTGAACGTTATCGAAGAAAATTACTATGAAATTTTGGATGTTTTCAAAGTTGGTATCGACCAAGGATTCCCTACAAATTGGGCCTTTTTTGATAATCATATTTTGATTTGGTACCAAAGTTCATTGAGGAAGATTCTTTTGAAAATATTGAATAATGACCAAATAGAATTATCGAATTCTTTTATTGTCCAGTTATTAACGTTTAATTATAACAATAAAAGAATTCTAAAAGAAAAATACAAATTGAAAAAGGAAAAGTTGGAACTGTTAACTTTGTTGAATAACGATATTAAAGATAAGTTATTGAATGATCACTTAGAATTCAATAAGAACAAAACATTGGATTGGGTCAACAATGCAATGAAGAACGCAACTACATTATTTGAATTGAAATCTCAAGAGCCTCCTGATTCAGTTAATGGTAAATTGGGTGTTGAAACGGCACAAACGATTATTGAAATTTTGAAGTCGAATTTAAATTCTTTGTTGGATATCGGAGATTCTCCTTTACTCTTAAAATATTTGGATTTTTTCATCACTTCAATAATATCAAGTTTCCATAACACTTGGACATCGATTTTAAATAAAGAATCAAATAAATGGAACGAATTAACAACGATTCAATTAGATTCAAAAACTGAAGAAGGGGCTATAGATTCACAAGTAATTGAAAGTATGGGGTGGTTACCGCGTTATGTTACGATTCTAGCAAATGACTGTGTTCGGTTCGTTAATGGATTGGAGAACGAATTTCAAAATCTGAAAACAATGATCCATATATCCTTCCATGAAAAGATTGATTCTTTGTTTGGTGCGGGATCAGATTACATTATCAGAACAGGTACGGAATGTTTAGAAAAATTGAATGGATTTATTGTTGTTGAATACGATTCATTCTTTGATGGAGTGTTCAGTAAGAAATGGTATAAATCTGATGAAATGATAATCAATTCATTAGATATTGTTGCATCCTACATTGAGCCATTGAAAGAGTACCTTGATTCTGAGTTATTTGAATCGTTATTTGAACTTGTTTACGATTCATATTTATTGAACTATTTGGACAAATTAAACAATAGAGAGAAGTTTGATACCAAGAAGTTTGAAAGCACTATTGAAAGAGATGGATATTTGATTAATGAAAGATTCTCAAGTTATGGAAATGTTAACAATTCTTCCATCATTCAAGATCACATTTACATTTTTGATATTTTGATCTTTTTGGTTTCATTTGAAGAAGATAAGCAATTTGTTGAAAGTTGGGGCCAATTTTTAGAAACTTTCAACGACTTGCCAATCAATTTCATGAAGTTGGTACTAGAATGTAAAAAATACAAAGACTCTAGGGTCAAGTTTATCGTTAGTGAATGCGAAGTGATTTCAAATGAATTCAGATCTAATAAGTCAGATTTAACACCGACGTTTATGATCAAATTCAAGTACAGGAACAAAAGATGAGATATAGTTAAATAAAAGTTTAACTTCGCATATCTATGCACACATTATATAGATATAAATATAATACAAAGTATAAAACTTGTACTGTCATCAAGTTTGAATAATAGGTTCAACAATCCGTCATTTTGTTTATCCCACAACGCACCAAATTTACTATTCACTGTATTGATCCCATCATCAGGATTATCACTGTTGTTGTTGTTTGTTTGGATTGTGTTTATTGTGAACAAGTACTTAAACTTTGATGATTTTTTGGAAAGTTTCCCAAGCAACAAATTTATCAACTCTTGTGCTTGGAATTGGGGCCCTGATTCGGTAGCTGTTGCTTTAGTAATTGTGGTTACGTATGATGAAACTTCATTCGTTAATTCTGTTACTGTTATTGGCTATACATGATCGATTTCCCTCTTTCCCCTGTATTCAACAATATGGAAAAAAGGGAATAGGTGTAAATTGTTAGTACTGTATTATCCACGGAGTTTATGATGAATTAAATGACTGTGTGAATAACCGGTAAATCAAAAGTTGTGACCTTTGTCCGATATACACTGTAGTTGTGTGTAAGTAAAGTAATAATACGTACTAATTTATCAGCATTGACCTGAGATAAATTGATTGAGACCGGATCCACTGTCATTTTTTTTTGTAGTTGCTTGATTACTTGAATGAATAATTGATTGGTATGCTAACACTGTAATCAGCTATTAGATCCGAATTAGTATTTAAAACAGGATTACTATATAACAAGACAACCACAATAAAACAAAGAAACAAATCATCAGCCACATTTAAAATTAAGCAGCCACAAAATTGGTTGCTGATGTCAGTGATTATGTCATTGTTACATATAAAGAAGGAATTGATACATCCACAATATGTTATGTAATGTAAATATTACATAATATATTACATTATTTGTTGTGGACGTATCAATTCCCATATATAAAGAAATAATATTTGATAATCTGATTAAAAATACCATCTTTTTTCCTTTGTTACGTAATCCACACGTGCTCTCTATTTTTGCTAACAATTTTAATCTTTTTCTTTGTGTCTCTCTGCTGCAATCTATTTTGATTGATTGATTAAAAGTATAAGAAGTAGAATAGGGGGCAGGT
This sequence comes from Ogataea trehalophila, assembly GCA_003707645.2. Classification (NCBI taxonomy): domain Eukaryota; kingdom Fungi; phylum Ascomycota; class Pichiomycetes; order Pichiales; family Pichiaceae; genus Ogataea; species Ogataea trehalophila. The sequence goes on from PPKI02000021.1 coordinate 61,405, forward strand.
TCAACAGGTTTTTGTTAAGTTCACTTGGCTGTCTACCTTCACCAATTTCTCAGTTCAATTTATTCATTTGTTCATCTCTTTTGATAAATCTTCATTTTTTCTGAGTTTAACTACATTACTACTATAACTGTATATCCAATTGTATCTTACTCAATACCATAGATTAACAAAATGTCTTCTGCCCCTTTATTACAAACTGGTAAGTATTCATCATCAGCACCTGTCTTAGCGAATCTTTTTAAATCCACTTGTTGATATCCAGTTGGCTTGTGCATTATACTGTACTTATGCTGTTCCTTAGCAGTTCTTAATATCTCAAGAATTACAGAACAATTTATGTGTTGTGATATCTATTCTTAAGATACCACCCCATCATCCTTATTATAGTTAATTAAATGCTGTCTTTGTTTGTATATAATATATGAAGTTTGCAATATCCTTATGAGAACTTATCAATCATATCTGTTTACTTCACTTTGCAATTACTATAAATACAATTCAGCAATCAATCCATCTCCATTCATAGTCTTCTTTCTAGAAATGCCCTGTTACATCTAGTGGAAACTATGTAGACCCTTCAATTGACACACACACACACACTCGCCAGAATATTACTTACAGTTGTATAACGCCACCATTTAACAAGCGTTCTTTTTCTTCTGATAACATTTTAATTACTAACAAACAAACAAACACTCCAAATAATTAATACAGCTCCAGGTAAAAGAATTGCATTACCAACTCGTGTTGAACCAAAGGTTTTCTTTGCCAATGAACGTACATTCCTATCATGGTTAAACTTCACCGTTATTTTGGGATCTTTAGCTATTGGTTTATTGAACTTTGGAGATAAGATCGGTAGAATCTCTGCATCTCTGTTCACTTTAATTGCCATGGGTACAATGGTATACGCTTTGGTCACTTATCATTGGAGAGCAAGTGCCATTAGAAGACGTGGCTCTGGTCCGTATGACGATAGATTTGGTCCAACTATGTTGTGTTTCTTTTTGTTGATTGCAGTTATCATCAACTTCACTTTAAGAATCAGAGCTTAGTGTTTTACTTTTTTTTTTGATTTTCCTTGTCATATCGTTCTCTCTCCTTTTTTAATATCATAGACTCTATTATCTTTTGAAAAATAGTTACCATTCCTTTCGGTTTTTTTTTTTGGTTTCACTTTTACATCCTGACTTTTTCTTCCATGTTATTTTTCTCTATTGCCTTTTTTGTAATTTCAGTTCATCTATCTACTCTATCATTCTGCGTCGGCGGTTGTTCATTTGTTGCGTAGCTGTAATTAGTGTACTAGATTAGGACTTGATAAGTATTACTTTGGAGTTAAATACAAACTAACTTGCACATGTATAAAGATCCATCACATCAAAAACCAATCCATTCCTCGCTGATCAAATAGTTATAAAGTTAGTGCTAATAGTAATAAGCTCCATGTCGGCTATTTTTGAAACTCGCCATCATTAATGCCGAAATAATAAGAGAAAATCGGTTTCGTCGATCGGGTCAATGTATATATATGTATTACTCTGCTGCGTCGATCAAGCTCAATTTTCCAGAGTAAACTTACACTCCTTCAATTGAATTAATGAGCTTAAAAAAAGGATCTAATTAGATCTAGTTTATATTCTTTTATATATATATATATATATTTGGAGTCTTTAAAACAAATTATGGTTGTATACTAGTTGCAACAATGTTTATACAGAAATCGATCAGTTGTTGATTTTAGCGATTTTTTTACAAGTTAACTGGATTTATTAAACAAACATTTATACAATTGAAATGTCCCACAAGTTTTTCGTGGTAATTCACAATAGTCAACTTTTTCTAGTATGATGCACACTTTTTGTAATTTATGCCAACAGATTGTTGTATCAAATGGCCTATCACTATTAATCAAGAGATAACAGATCAAGGGTAAACGATATATACTTCATCACGATAAAACAAAAGAAGGATCCCCCCCTACTCCCTCATCCAATAACCCACCCACAAACTAACGGTGTACGGATGGGATGGGATGGGATGGCGAATCTACCAAAGCGAAATAAAAAACTTGCCAATAAATTAATTGTGACTGTGTTTCCTTAATGCGGATATTCACACCTTGAACCGTTTATGCAACCTATTTTGAAACACCGCACACCTATACAAAATATTAAGCACCGCCGCGTTTCTCAACCAAAATTTTTCAGTTTTTCCTCTTCGCTGCTTTTCTCCTTTTCGCAAAATGATCAACTGAGTGTGAATCCGAATCCACTGTGTTCTCCCTCTCTATACTGCCTGTGTACACTCTCTCGTAACTACATACTCTCTGACAAGGGAATTCAGGAAACATAGGTGAAAAAAAAGTGTGAAAAAAAACACATTAGTACAACTATTTACCTCTACTTTATCGTTTGAAAGATATAGTTATAATATACCTCAGTTTATAATCAACAGTACAAGATGGTATGTGATAAACAAATCAAACAAAATACAAGACAAAGAGAGACTACACTTGAAAGAGAAAAAGATGGATTTATACAGAAATGAACTATTCTAATATTACAAACCATTTGAAATTATAATAATCAAGACACAACAACAGACTTCAAAGCAGGCACAACGAATGATACGTTTAATTTGATTAATGAATTAATGCAATGCAATAACATATTCCAGTCTGTTTACAATGGATAATTGTATACAGTTCAAAGCTTTTCAAGCAAATGTAGATAGACTTATTACTATAGCTAAAAGCAAACAACATATCAGATACAGCCAAAGTGTTCTACAATTTTACGGAAGACACAGGAATAAGTCTTCATTTTATAAGATAGTCAAGAATCCACGATAAATGATACCCGGTAAACAAGCATGCAAATAAATGCCATCACACTTTGTGGTATTATTTACGCCATTTGAAGCAAGATAGACTTCGTTTTCTGTTCCATATAACTAAATTCTGTGAAACAGAAATGATCATACTGAAACAAATAAACATCAATTGTAAATCTTGCAATACAAGATCACTCTGTGCTACTTTCCGATTATGTCTTAGTGAATCACGTCATTGTTTACAAAGTTTATCAAACTGATGAAAATCAAGCTGCAGCTTTGATCTCTGAATATACCCATTTCTTCTTTCAGTTTCCTCTTTTCCACAGCTTGTTATAAAAATCCACCATTTTGTTCAAAAGAGAAAAAATTACTAACACACTTTATTCTATTTATTTGATTTTAATATAGTCTGACGCTATCACCATCAGAACCAGAAAGGTTATCTCAAACCCATTATTAAACAGAAGACAATTCGTCATTGACGTTATTCACCCAAACAAGGCTAACGTCTCTAAGGATGACTTACGTGAACAATTAGCTTCATTATACAAGATTGAAAAAGATGCTGTTTCAGTTTTCGGTTTCAGAACCCAATACGGTGGTGGAAAATCAACTGGTTTCGGTTTAGTTTACAACTCTGCTGAAGATGCCAAGAAGTTTGAACCATCTTACAGATTAGTTAGATACGGTTTAGCTACCAAGGTTGAAAAGGCTTCTAGACAACAAAGAAAGCAAAGAAAGAACAGAGGTAAGAAGATCTTTGGTACTGACAAGAAGGCCGCCAAGAGAGCTGCTAAGAGAAACTCTGATTAGATTAATTAATTTAATTTTCAAAAACATGGTTTTATCTTTTAATGTTATTGGGTTTTTGTTATTAAATGTTTCTTAGAAAAGGTGAGAGAGGAGGAATCACAGAATGAAGAAGATATCCTTTTGTTGCTTTGATAGGTTTTTTTCTCTCTTTGTTGTATAAATAAATTTTCATAAACTTTTTTATAATATTTTAACAAAGACTTACTATTATTTTCTTTTATTTAAAGAAACACACACAGACACAAACCGCTTCATCTCAAAGTTGTAAAGGAATATCATATATACGCACATGCAAATTATAAATTTAATATCAGAATTATTTAGCAGTAAAACATAAATTTGATCTATTCGAAAAAAAAGACAAAAACTTAATAATGGTAATAAAAGGGAAGTAACAGAGGATTCGGTAAATAAAAGAAAAGAGCTTGATTGAAAGAGTTACAAAATAGCTATAAAAATTTCAAGAATACAGGATAAACAAAAAATGGAGGGGGGGGGGGGTATAAGGTATAGACTAGATAGACTTTTCTTTAAGCAAAAAAACCTATTTAAATCCTTTCTTTTCTTTCAAAATCTTGACTTGATCTTCTAATGTCTTCATTTCAGCTTGTAAAGTACTTAAATCGTGGTTCAATCTATTCTTTTCAGTGTGAATATTAGCTTTCCATTGTTTGAATCTTTGATCTTCGTTTCTCAATTGTTCAGCAAAATATCTCTTAATTTTCTTTTCTTCTTCAATGAATTTCGGATTACTTGTAAATTTATCCTTTTTAGTATCTTCAGCAGCGTTGTTATCAGAAGTTGTAGCACTAGAACTGCTATCTTGCATTTTTATAGTTCTGAAAGTTTCGTAATGAAGTTCTTGTGTTGATAGGATTAAATCAAGCATGTTTGTTCTTAATAACAAAGATCTCAATTTTCTAAAGTCACAATGTTGATCGTTTTCAACATCAACAAAACCCCATGGATATTTTCTACCCTTAACGAAATTTCCATTGCCAACATCAATTTCATCTTCGGATCCAATAATGGCAAATGGCATTGACTCAATCAATTGCTTAGCGTGTTCACTTGCAGCTTGGTCATCTAACTCAATAGGTGGGGAATAAATTCTGATGTCTTGAACTTCAATAATTTCTCTTATTCTTTTCTTGAATTCAAGCATTTCATTTGGTGTCAAAGTATCAGCCTTTGATATAATTGGGATCAAGTTGCATCTAGTTCCTAACCTTTTCATAACTTCAATATCCAATGGTTTCAAGGTATGACCGGTAGGTCTAATAAAATATAAACATGCATGAACTCTAAGATCTTTCTTTTCTGCTCTCAATGGTTGAGTTTCTTGCTTCATAAACGAATGGTGTTGATCATCAATGAAATCAACTATTGTTTGCCATGAGTTCTTGTTGTTAATATTATCTCCTAATCCAGGTGTATCAATAACGTTTAGCTTTAATTTGAAATTTTTCTCTTCCAATTCTGCTCTAATAATATCAATTTCAGTTGTCTTTCTAATTGGTTTAGAATAACGATTACGGTTGTCTTGATGTTGTTTTAGTGACGTTTGGAATAGTGTATTGATGAATGTAGTTTTACCTAAACCAGATTCACCAGCCAGCATTATGGTAAATGTGGCACCTTCCTTTGAAACAATCTTGTATCTGTAATAAAGAGCAATTGGTGTTTGTTTGTTAGTATCAAAATTTCACAACTCTCGTGTCACCAAATCACACTTCAAATTCAGCTGAATGATAGTAAAAGAAAAAGGTACATACCTTTGGTTTGGTAAATTGGTAACACCAACAGGTTCAACAGCAACTTGAGACATAACGATTAGCTGTTTAAAAAAGTATTCTTTAAGGTTATTAGGGTTCTCTTATGGCCAGATCATTCAATGGTGTTTATGTTTACCTGTTAAAATGTTCCTACCCGACAGTTTTACAATCGTAAATGTTGCTTTGTTTGAAACGAACGCGTGCATTCTCGCTGTGTTGTTTTCGTGACACGTAAATACACTATGACAGCGTCGAGTTTTCTGGGGCGTCGATTATTGATTGATTTCACAGTATTCATCTTCACCTTCATTCATTCGAAAAGAGATCCATTTATTCGATATGAATAAGGCTTCGACTGAAACACTGCAACAGCTTTTCAATTATTGAAATTATTACCTTCTAAATAACAAATTCGCTAAGCGAAAAGCACACAAAAGATGACTTTGAAAAATCCACTCACCCCGTACATCAAACAGCTTCTACAAGCCCCTCCAGCCCTCACGACCCAAGATTTTGCTAAAGCATTCACCCTAATTTTAAACGGTGAAGCAAATGACATTGAATCCTCATCATTTTTAACAGCCTTGAAAATCAAAGAACTAGAATTCAACTCTGATTACATAGCAACAGCAGTGGAAACCATCCTGAAATTCTCTGACATTATCGACCCGTCATTGGTTGATAAAGATGGATATATCGATATAGTTGGTACTGGTGGCGACTCACAAAACACTTTCAACGTCTCAACCTCATCAGCTATTATCGCATCGGGTATAGATGGTTTGAAAATTTGCAAGCATGGTGGTAAAGCATCAACATCCACATCTGGTGCTGGTGATTTGATGTCCAAATTGGGTGTTGATTTGTTCAAGATCAACTCTAAAACTGCCCCATTGATAGTCAAAGATTCAAATCTGTGCTTTTTGTTTGCTCCATCTTTCCATCATGGAATGGGTAAGGTTGTTAAATTAAGAACAAGTTTGGGAATTCCAACAATCTTCAACATTTTAGGGCCATTACTAAACCCAATTCCAATAAAAGCCAGAGTATTGGGTGTTTACACTGAAAAACTTGGGAGAGTTTATTGTGAAGCTGCCGTTAAACTGGATAAATTACAAGGCAGATCTAAACCTGCAAATACAATGGTTGTCTTTGGTGAATGTGGACTTGATGAGATCTCGCCAGTTGGTTCAACCAAAGTTTGGAAGTACGATAATGAAACAGATAGTATTGATGAATTTTTGATATCTCCTTTGGATTTCGGATTGCCTGAACATTCTTTGGATTCAGTCAGATCGGGAACACCTTCTGAAAACGCCATTATTTTAAAAGATATTCTGGATAACAAGTACGATCTACAAGCTGGTGCTCACCCATTGGTTGATTACATATTAATGAACACAGGTGCTTTGTGTGTCGTTAGTGGGTTGACTAAAGATTGGAAAGAAGGTGTGGAAATCGCCAGAGAGAGTATTAGATCCGGTAAAGCCAAGCATAGTTTACAATCGTTTATTGATGCAATCGATACACATAAATTAGACTAAGTTGACTGACACCTCTCTTTTTGATATATGTACCTAACGTAATAATAATAATAATAATAGAATTAGAAAATAGTAAAAATAACAACTATACAATATATCCTAATATACAAACGCCCATAATTTAATTTTAAATACACACTATTATCGTTTCATTTGACTGATAATTATACTTTTCCTTAACGATTTTTCTTCCATTTTCTTCAGCTTCAATTCATTCAGCCTATTTTTAAATCTAACTGAAGCCAAAACCATTAGTGCAACACTTTTAAAACTTAGTACACCATCTTTTTGGAATTTATTCAAATAACCTAATTTACCAAATCCATTATAAACATCCGACGATGAATTTTCTAAAATGTTAATGTTTGAATTAACAATACTATCCTTCAAATTCAAATCTTTTGATAAGAAATCAACTGTGAATTTAAGATCATTATTCAAATCTTTATACTGTTGTAATTTCAATTTATACAGCTTCTTTTGACTTTGTAAAATAGTCAATTTATTTTCAACACTTTCGTTGATAGTATTCGAAGAAAATGATGAATTTGGAGTACGTGGAGTCATTGGATAAGATTCCTCTTTTTGTTTTTGGGACATTAATCCAGCTTGAATGATTTTTGATTTCTCTAACTGTTCGTTTAATTTATCAACTTGATCACTCAAGACAATTTTCTGTTCTCTTAGACTTTCGTATCTATTCAATAAATCATTTTTCATTGAATCGTAATCTTTGGCTAGGTTCTTCAGCTCGCTATCTTTCAATTCAAGTTTGACTAACAATGAATTCATTTCTCTCGATGTACTCGAGTTTGAATTCAAATTAGAGTTTGAGATATTATCTTTCAAAGATTTCAATTCTCTCGTTAACTTTCTATTTTCTTTATTGACTTTATCTTGTTCTGCGTCCAATACTTGAACATCCTTTAGTAACTCCTTTCTTTCCACATTGTAATCTTCCAATTTCCATTTCAATTCGTTGTATTCTTTCTTGATCTTACTCAAACTTTTGAAAAGGTCATCCTTTTCGTTGTTTGCCAATTTCAATTCATTTTCAAGAAGCCTCATCTTCGCATTCTCATTCGGCACATCGTCTGATTTCAATAAACTTATTTGGTTTCTTAGCTGATTGTTTTCTTTAATGGTGTAATTCAGTTTGTCTTCTAAATTCAATTTATCGTTCAATAGATTAGTCTTTTCCTTCAATTGTTGATCACGTTTGGCTGAATCATTCATATTTAACGACTTGATAGCACTCAATAATTTGTCAATTTCAGAATCCTTGTACAATAACTCTTGGTTCAACTTGTTAATCAACTGTTCGTTCTTTTTTTGTTCGTCATTTAAATCATTCAGAGTTTGCTTGTAATCAATTGATAACAACTTGAAATCTTTCTCTAGATCGGAACTATCCTTATTGTTATTCAGTTCAAATATCAGTTCGTGACATTTCAATTGCATTTTTTCGTAATCTTCAATCAATTCAATCTTAGAAACTTCCAAATCGCTGATCTTTTGCAGTAGTTCATCTCTTTCAGACATATATTTGTTATCCAAGTGATTGATTTCGTCAATGGATTTATTACGTTCATTGATTAGCTTACTTTGTAATTCAAATATTTGATTATTCAATTTCTCAATTGACTGATCGTTTGATGAACTAGACTTGAAGGATTCTCTCTCCTTTGATAGATTGTTCTTCAATTTGTTAATAGTGGCTTCTTTATCGCTCAATTCGGTTGATAGTTTGTGCTTCAATTTATTGATCGTAGATTCTTTATGCTGTACCTCTTTGGTCAATAAATTAATCTTTTGATCACTTTTCTGTAAACGATTGTTCAAATCCATCAAACTATCGTATAATTCACCTCTATCAGCTTCTATATCGTTGATATAAGATTCATCAACAGCTTTAATATTGTCATTTGTAGCAAAGTTTGGTCTTTGCTGCAATTCCTTAATTGTTAACTTCAAATCACGAATAGTATTGAGGTAATCATCGTGATCGGATTTTAGTAGCTTAATTTCATTCGTTAATTTCAAATTCTCTCTGATATGGGAATCAATCTCATCATTGAAACTACCAGAAGCATTGTTGTTGTTTAGCTTGGTATCCTTTAGGCGATTGATTAAGTCATCATTTTTGGATTTCATATCATTTAGTTTATTGAACAATCTATCGTTCTCGGATTTCATGTCATTCAACTTATTGAATAGACTATCGTTTTCAGATTTCAAATCAGTAACAGCATTCAACAAATCGCTGTTTTTTGATCCCAGGTCTTCTAGTTTGGCATCTTTGGCTTTCAATTCGGATTTGTAATCATCCACCGTAGTATTTAATTTATCAATCTCTTCGTTTTGCAATTCTTTGTCATCCAAGTGACTTTCTAGTTTATTAATCCTAATTTTATAGTCATCTACAACCTCTTGTAATTCGTCTCGTTGATCTGAAACTTGATTTAATTCCAATCTCAAATCTTCTAATTCATCTTCATTATCAACGGATTCGTTATGTTGATCGTCAATCATATTTCTTAGTTTTTCAACTTCTAATTTTAAGTTATCGTTTTCAAACTCTAAGTTCTCCTTATCAACAAATAACTGGTCTTTGGCATCACTGATTGCAACTATATCTTCTTTCAAATCCTGTAGTTGATGCTCACTTTCTTTCAAATTTTCTTCGTACTGAATCAATTTTTCGTTCAATTCTCTATTTGGTGAATTGGATTGGGGCTGTAAATTTCTTGAAGATGCAAGTTGTTCTTTCAATGTTATTACCATTTGTTGTAGACTATGGTTCTCTTGGGTTAATGAGACGTTGGTATTGATCAATTCTCTTTTATCTTTAGGCTGGCCATCCAAGTATTTTTTCAAAGTTCTTAATTCGATTCTTAAATTCAAATTATCAGATTGTAAATATTTAACTTGGCTAGATTGCAACTTTAGAGGATTTGTTTCATGTTCAAAAAACTTATCGTTACCCTTGCTGTTATTGTTATTGTTATTGTTATTATTATTATTATTGTTATTCAAATCATATTGGTTGTAGTTTGTTTCGTCGTCAGAATAATCAGGCAAAATATCAGCACCTCTGAATATTCTACCTTCATTGATACCATGTCCACCACCTAAATTTTCATCATTAATAGAATCATCATTAACATCATAGTTGTCAAATGAAGAACCTGTCAAGTTATGTTTGTGTAAAGGTGAGTGGAAAGATCTTGCTATTGGTGACCCATTACCTGGTATATTAGTGGACCGTGAAGCTAGAGTGTTCAGTAGTGTTGGATTGTTTGATGATGGTCTGGCACCTCCAATGGGTGTAAACTCTAGTCCCTTACCGTTAGTTTGTTTATTTGATCGTTGATTAACACTTGGAGTTCCCAGAAGGTGACGGTTTGAAGTAAACATAGTTTTGGCGTTAGTTGTGATTCTTATCCGAACAAGCTGTTTTGAGTCTTATTTTGAGATAAAAAAACGTTGTTTATTTTCTAGCTAGAGTAAGTATATCAAAAGGCAAAATAGTTGCAAGTTTGAGCCAAGTGTATTTAAGAGTGAAATCGTCAAAGGATCAAACAATTAGACAATTAAACACAAACAACTTCAAACCAAAGGTAAACAAGAAGATGGTTAAAAAAGCTATTTGTTTACATTCTTAAAAGATCGAATCGAAATCTGCCGCGGCGGTTTTGTGGTTTTTGGTTAGCACACTAAACAAATAGCACTAAACAAATAGCTGCCGTCGCAATCGCAGTCGCAAATTGCTTCTTTGTCGAGGTAGATACCAAATCGACGCTTGTTCTTTAAACAAAAACATGGGGGAAGAAGTATGTACCTTATTGTGTTACTCATTAAAAAATCGTTTTGCTCCCTTTGAAGCCAATATATCTATATAATATATCTTTGGTTTCATGATTTAAACTTCTGTGTATGATTTCGTAATCGTTTATCAACATCCTCCAATCTTCCTAAAAACTCACCTGATATCATATTCAATTGGTTCAATTTATCAATCTCAGCTTCGATTGTATTGCAATCTACAATCAACATTTTGATTTCATTTAAATGATCATTCACTTTATCAATTTCATTTTCGTACTGTTTTTTGGTGTGTATCACATTTAACTCAACCCTTTCGGAAAGTTGTTTTGTATGGTCTTGTATTCTGAAAAGTAAATAATCGTAGGAAAGTGCCAGTTCTTTGACATGTAATGGATCATCATCTTCATCGTTATTGTCATCAATCTCGTTCGCATTACCTTGGTCGTCAGAGTTTTTCTCTGGCTGATTGGTGTGTTTGGTGTCCTTAGCTGAACTTTGTATCTTTGGCGATCCAAGGCTTGCCGCTATATTGTGCCTATCGTCACTGCTCCTCGTAGATCCAGCAGTGTCACTCTTTCCATACCTACTCAAATCATTATTATCTTCGTTTTCCTCATTAACTTGATCTTCTCCCTCGTCATCGTCATGGTCATCATGAATGCCAATTGTTAGTGGGTCGTAGCTTAGCAGAGTACATTGATCAGTTAACGACGATGGTGAAGGACCGATTGTAGAATTGCTTGTATGCACTGTTGTCTGCGAACTTTGATCGTCAGTCATAATAGAGTACAGATATTCAAAATTATTAAAAAGTTGTCTCAAATGGTCAATAGGGTATGTTTGCAAAGGACATTGCATCCAGTGAATAAGGTAGTAATTATGGAGAGCTCAATTTCACCTTAAGCTTGAATTCAATAGAGTTCAAAACCGCCTCAAGTGACCGTAAAACTTTAATGGCAGATTTATGACACTACATTTGTTGCATCTTTATCCCTCTCTGAATCCTATTTTGTAGAACTGTTAATGGAAAGGTACCTCTTATTTAGATGGATTTAATTACACTGATTTTGCGTTTTTGTAAACTGCAAAACTGTGTAGTTTTTTATTAATGGTAACCATAATACTGTTATGGACAGAAGAATAAATTGTTAGGTTTTTAAATTGATAGCCTAGAGAAATAGATAATACAATAAAACTGTGGGTTTCAATTCCTCCAAAAGTACAAACTGTTATGGGAAATAAAATACTGAATACCGTTTTTCAATTTGGTAGGTCTTTTGGTTTTAATGAGGGAATAAGAGTTTCAGACCAAGACAAAAAGACACTACTAAAATTATTGGCATTGTTTTCTTCCTGTCCTTAATTGATGGTGAACATTTGGTCAGAATAGTTATTTTGCAAAAGTTGAACTTGTTCCCTCTTTACCAATCGAATTAGCAAACGTAAGACCAAAAAAGTGGTTACAAAAAAGATAAGTTGCAACAGATTAAAAACAAGCAGATAACACTGGAAAACACTAACTGAATTATATTCAGCAGAGATTTCAACTTGAATCTTTTCAAATCTCTACGGTAAAACGGTCTAATTGTTCATAGTAAATAATAAACACTATCTGAAACCATTAGAGTGATACATTATGAAAAAGATTCAATACTCTAGATTTATTCATAACATTATACTACGCGATTAAGCGTTTGTTGAGGATACCAGCAATGTAATTTAAGTATCTAAAAAGAAGCTTATCACATTTGCTGTTTTGATAACAAACAAAAAAGAGGTTACTGCCACCAAACACAAATTTATAGATCATTATTCAATGCCAAGTTCAATTGCATGAATAATATTCAATGCCAATGTAAACTCAAAATTTCTTATGTTGATATTTAGTAGTTCTCAAAAAGCCATCGATCTGTAACATTAAGACTAGTTCATAGATAACCTGGTGGGAAAAATTATCACAAGATTGAAAACACCAATCAAACATGAACAAAGACAGGCACTTACAGTAATAGTCGAAACCGATGGAATTCAATGTTTCGATGCATAAACAGACAACGGACAACACCAATCCCTATAAAAACAGGTCTTTTGGACCAATGAAACATTGCCAGTTCAAAAAAGTAGTGGTAATGTAACAATTAAAACATAAAATGTAAAAAGCATACGTATTCAAAATTGGTGAATAACGGAACACAAAACATCAAACAATAAAGACATCCATTAATCGATTTTTCTTTGAATATCTCAATTAAAGCGTACGTGTAAATTTTAGGAAATACGTAATTCATAGGTAGATCAAGACTAAAATAGAGATAGAAGGGTAGAGACAAAAGACAAAGGGGTTCATCCTGAAAGTGATATTATATTCATTTGTGGAAATAACCAATTAGAGTGATCTGTAATAAGGTTGCAATGTTTAATCAGGATTGTTAGCCATATTAAGAAGCGTTCTTTTGTTGGTTTTAGTTGCAAAGGGGTCAAATTATCATATGGGGTACGTATTAAACATATGATAGGTCGGCACAGTAGACAAATGAAAATTACAGTTTCGGAGAGATAGATCGACTCCCAACAATCTTTATTAATTCTAATATATTTTTAGACACAGAAAAGTATCCGTTCATTTGAGAACAATATAAGTTGTTTTGACCAATCAACTGATACGCCCACCTTAGAGTTACAATAACATAAACAGTTAACTGCTAAATACACCCGGAATGATTCTTTTGGCTTTTTAACTCCTAAACCAGCACCGAAAACACGGCCACACCAAAAAAGATTCCACTCCCTTTCGGTGAGAATTCCGCAGCTGCATTTGCATCATAAATGTACTTACACAAATCCTGTATTGCTTAGAGTAAGTGGGTTCTTATCAACTCCGTCCCGTTAGCACAACGCAGCATCATGTATCCCACTTGGGAGTATATACTTTATTTTTTGTTTCTACTGTTGTTTTTTATTTAAATGATGTACATATATATATATGATGATACTAGTTTAATTAAAAACATCACAGAACAACAATTTTATTTTATTCACAATCTCGACAAAGTAAAACATGGGCGAAGCCGATAGAGTGTAAGTAAGTAATCATTGGTAACCCCTGCCATATGACAAAGAAGAACCCCACCTAATTTTAATTTTCCCTCCACAGCCAGGAGAAACAATACGCTAACGCACGAGCGGTCATCTCGCCGAAACGCGACTTCAGCCAATCACAGTCTGCCATTGTCGGCAGACTTTCCGAATCCCCCCCAAAAAGCCCAAAACTGTCGTGTCCTTTTCACCAAAATTATTTGTAGTTTATGTTACTGATATGGTTTCCGGGACTTTATATGTTTCCTTCTTTATAGTTTTCAGTCTTGGAGACAATCATTACACAACTTGCTGGATTCGACTACTTTTTTATCTATATAAAGACCCAATAGTTCCCCCTTTTCTTAAAAATATTTTCTGCTTCAATGCTACCCTAACCTCTCCTCCCCCTTTTTTTGGTATCAAATAACGTACATTATTAATCTTAAATTAAAAATATCTAACAAAATAACTATTGCCAAACATGACTGTTCAGTTCACTCCAAAAGTTAAAGTTTCTACTAACAAGACAACCTTTACCGAAAACGAACTATTCACCAAGTTTACTTACAAGAACTCTATTGTTCAAAAAGAATCCCCAGATTCTTACACAGTCAACCAAGTTGAACAAGATTATCAATTCAAAGTTGACTTGAAAGTTCCAAAAGTTGGTATTATGTTAGTCGGTTTAGGTGGTAACAATGGTACAACTTTTGTTGCTTCTGTTTTAGCTAACAAGAATAAGATTCAATTCAACACCAAAGAAGGCTTGAAAAGTGCCAATTACTACGGTTCAGTGACTCAATCATCCACTATCAAGTTGGGTATTGATTCCAAAGGTGAAGATGTTTACGCTCCATTTAACTCCTTGTTACCAATGGTTAACCCAAACGACTTTGTTGTTACTGGTTGGGATATCAACTCTGATAACCTATTTGCCGCTATGAACAAGTCCCAAGTTCTTGAGTATGATTTACAATCTCAATTGAAGAACGAAATGTCTAAGATCACTCCATTAAAATCCATTTACTACCCGGATTTTATTGCTGCTAACCAAGACGAAAGAGCCGATAACTGTTTCAACAGAGTTAATGGTGAAGTTTCCACTGCTAACAAGTGGGACCATGTTGAAACCATCAGAAAAGACATCAGAAACTTTAAAGCTTCGAACAATTTGGATAAAGTTATCGTTTTATGGACTGCCAACACTGAACGTTTCTCTGAGTTAATTGAAGGTGTTAACGATACTTCTGAAAACTTGATCAAGGCAATCAAGAATGACCACGAAGAAGTCTCACCATCCACAATTTTTGCAGTTGCTTCAATTATGGAAAACATTCCATACATTAATGGTTCTCCACAAAACACTTTTGTTCCTGGTGTTATCGAACTGGCTGAACAAACAAAGAACTACATTGGTGGTGATGATTTCAAGAGTGGTCAAACTAAGATTAAATCTGTTTTGGCTCAATTCCTAGTTGAAGCCGGTATTAGACCAGTTTCTATCGCTTCCTACAACCATTTGGGTAACAATGATGGTTACAATTTATCATCACCAAAGCAATTCCGTTCCAAAGAAATTTCAAAAGCTTCCGTTGTTGATGACGTTATTGCATCCAATCAAATCTTGTACAATGATAAATTGGGTAACAAGATTGATCACTGTATTGTTATCAAGTACATGAAGGCAGTTGGTGATTCTAAAGTTGCTATGGATGAATACTACTCCGAACTAATGCTAGGTGGTCACAACAGAATTTCTATCCATAACGTTTGTGAAGATTCTTTATTGGCTACTCCATTAATTATTGATTTGTTAGTCATGACTGAATTTTTATCAAGAGTTACATACAGTAAATCCGACTCAAAAGATGGGAAGTATTCTGATTTGTACTCAGTTTTGAGTTTCTTGAGTTACTGGTTAAAGGCTCCATTAACCAGACCAGGTTACAAGCCAATTAACGCATTGAGTAAACAAAGACAAGGTTTAGATAACTTTTTAAGAATCTTGATTGGTTTAGAACCATTGGATGAATTAAGATTTGAAGAAAGATTGATTTGACGTTATTTTTGTTATTATTATTCTTTTTGCACTTGATATAGCTTCTTGATGATGTGTTTCCTCTTGTGTACACCATACGTCACATTAATATATATACAAATTCCGCTTATTTCTCTTTGTTTCTTATTCCTCCCTCTGTTTGACTTTTTCGTCAAACAAAAAAATCTGATAATAAATATTTGATATTTTTTATACACATTTATAAATTTATATAGATGAACTGATTGATGAAAAGCAAAAAAAAGAAAACCACTTTTCTTTTGAGGAAAAACTACATTAATTAATCAACTTTTTCTTTTCGTGAAAAAAAGGAAAGCTATCGGTACCTTATATGGGGAGGGGGGCACTCATTCAACCAGTCATTTCAAAAGCTTCAAAGCACTCAACGACAGTTTTTAGATTCTCAATGATATTGTTTGCGGCAACTCTAATAATTCTATCACTCAACCCATTAAATCTAATCAACAACACAGTTTCGTCAATGATTGAATAATTGATCATCAATTCGGTTGGTTTTAATAATGGATCTGGTTTCAGTGAGTTCAATGCAATTTTCGATTGTTTGGATGTATTGAATGGGATTTGAAATTCGCTATAAATGATTATAATAAAAGTGTGTTAGTATTTGGTGTCCATATGTAGCCATCGCTGTTCACTTTTTTTCTTCAAACTGACGTCTATATATATTTGTCATATCACAAATAAATTTTTTTATTACCGGGGGTGACAATAGAAGAAGAAATGCCATCTCTTCTTCTTCATTTTGAATGGAGTTTTAGAAGGTAAGCAGTCTACTAGTCAAAACACACTTACAGAGAATGTTCAAATTGAGTATCAGCACTAGTCATCTCTCTATATTATTACAGCCTTGTTTTGAATGTTTGCTAAAACAATTATATTATCATATTCAGGTCTATTATAACTAAGATAACTGATTAACATTCACTTTTCTTCAGATAATACAATGCTAGATAATCAAGCGTTGTTTGAATTTTTTTTCCTTTGTGTTTGACAATATCTTCTATAATCCGACGCGACTATTCAGCAAACACACAATCGACGCAAAACTACACAGCCTTATTATGCATATCACACTTTGTTTCAGATCCCGAATGAAAACAGCTTTCACGCTTTTTCCCCAACCACCTGCCGCTTTTCGTAGATGATAAATTTGGAGGGGGCTCTTCTTCGCAACCTAGAAGAATCTATTTCACTTATCGTTCAACATTAAGCATATATTTGAGCTACGCTATTTTTAGCATAAACAATCATTGAGCCATTTACCAATGAATAATACTAAATCTTGCTTGCAAACAGTTTTTCAAATAAGCTTTTTAACTGAAACGTTGCAATCCAATTACTAAGAGAACTACTACGTAACGGAGTTGCCATTGCATACATCGCTCGCTTGAATCGGAAATCGGGATCTATAATTCTAGGGAAGAATCTTATATATGATGATTACCATCAAATAGTGTTGTATATGCTAATACTACACTTTCCCAGGTCCATATCGAAATAAATAGAATCTCATGGAATAAAGCAACAAAAAAAAAATCCTGACTAATCAACTTTATTTCAGGTCGGTATGTTTTCGGGATGTAAAATCACAAATAAATGTTATCCACACACACTCCCAAACCTGCTCTTTTATTTCTTTGTCTGTGAGCAGGCTTGCTGATTTGAGATCAATTGACCTGTTGGTTTACTATAATGTATCAATTGTAAGACTGTTTATAGTTATCATAAGCAGTATATAAAGTATAGTTATATTACGAACAAATGCCAATTGATATTAGCTCAGTTGATTTAACCGCGACTGGGGTTGTGAGATCAGCTTTGGTAAGCTTTTAAATAATTTTTCATCCATATAATCCATCACCATTATTATGCACCTCACGCCAGTTTCTTTCTTTTTTTCTTTTTTTTTTTTGGCTCTCTCCAGCCGGCAAATTAGGGTTTCATCAGTCAAAGCTCAAAGTGACATGTAATGAAACATTGTTGCTGTCTCTATCTCTATCCCCATAATTGACTTGTATAGATACCTATCAACATCCCACAACGTTTGTATTTTCAACAACTGAGTTAAAATAATTAATCATCACTATTAAAACCAATCCAACTGCATATATATTAGTACCAAAAAATGTCTAGTGTTCCATCCACATTCAAGCAAATCATATTAGAAAACCCACCAAGCGCCGATGTCAATTATGACTTGTCATCACCTGAATCAACTTTCAAGTTAGTTGAAGATGCTTCATTATCAATTGATTCAATCCCAGAGGGTTTTGTTGCCGTTAAAGTTCTATACATTTCAAATGATCCAACTCAAAGAGGTTGGATCCAAAAAGATCAAGATCCTGCTCAATCATATGTCAAGCCGGTTTTAAAGGGTGATCCAGTGAAAGCTCTAGTTGTTGCTAAGATTGTTGCCGTTAACGAAAAATCAAAGTACAAAGTTGGTGAAGTTATCAACTGTATGGCTTCTTGGTCTGAATACACCTTGGTTCACGAATCAGGTATTTTCAACAAGATTGATTTATCACAAAACTTACCATTATACTACTACTTGACTATTTTTGGTATGACTTCATTAACCGCTTGGACTGGTTTAAACGTTATTGCTAATATCAAAGAAAACGATACCGTGTTAGTGAGTGCTGCTTCAGGTGCCACCGGTAACATGGTTGTTCAATTGGCCAAAAAGGTTTACAACTGTAAGAAAGTTGTTGGTATTTCATCATCCGTTGAAAAATGTAAGTTTGTTGAAAGTATCGGTGCTGATTTATGTTTGAACTATAACGATGCTGATTTCGAAACCAAGTTGGCCGAAGCTTCTGGTCCTTCTGGATACAGCGTTTATTGGGATAACGTTGGTGGTGAAATTTTGGATCTAACATTATCCAACATGGCTTTAAACGGTAGAATTGTCGCCTGTGGTGCTATTGCTGGTTACAACGATGGTAGCAAGTTTGCTGTTAAGAGATGGCCAGTTATTATCACCAAGAGATTAACAGTGAAAGGTTTCATTGTTGGTGATCACAGAGACACAATTGGTGATGCTATCAAAACGTTATCTGAAGGCTTAACGGCTGGTAAGATTGATTTCAAGCAAGATGCTAACTACACCATTGTTGATTGTCAAGGTGACAATTTTGCTAATTTACCAAAAGCTTGGGGTAAGCTGTTTGGTAAGGACAAGCCAAACGGTAAACTATTATCTTTAGTCGCTAAAGAATAGAGAAGCCAAACTTAGTTCAGTTTAGTTTATAGCGTTCATCCTTTTATATATCACATAAAATAATTAAAATACACATATAAAATACCGTTATTTATATAATTTAATTATTTCGAATCGAAGAAGTATCAATGAATAAATGAAAAAGAAAACAAAAAAAAACTATATAAAGGTAGGTAATTGTCTTTTGGTCTTTTCTTCTTAGGGAAACTCACCTGATAGATAGATAGATAGATATATAGCTAGACGGCTAAACGACGAGGTTGGTTCAGTAGGGAGGGTTGCTTGTCTACGTTTGAATCTGATGAGATTTGGGAAGCTTTCTTGCGGAAAAGTTCAGTTAAAAACGTGATAATGCTCATCACACAACCAACCAGCAACCAACCAGCACACAATTGGGACAGATTGATATCATAATATCATATCATATACTTTCATCACTCACCTGATCTAAAACTAAGTAACAAAGCATACAATAAATTAGGTCAAATATACAAAAGTTCATAGACGAGGTTCCATTTCCACTTACTCGGACACTCACACAATCGCATAAGGAGAACCCCACCCTCTCCGGCATCACCGATCGTCCCAATCCGGCAAAATCCTTATCTTCTCGGAGTTCTGACGAAAACACGAAGCAAAATATTCAACTCCAACTTCTTTTTTTGCCACCCCTTCAAAAATGCAAAACGGTCTTTTGTGTTTGTCTCCTTGTTTTCCAACCAACCACATCGCCTCAATTCATAACCTGCTTAAAAACACATATACAAAAGCAGCAATCACATCACATCACCGGTCAAACCGTCTTCTACCACATAATATCTGTTTTTGTAAAACAATGACTGCTCCTTTCTTCACCCCCATCATCGCCGCACACTTTTTTCTCTTTATCTATCAGTTCTATCGTTTTTGATAATTACAAGTGTATTTTACTTACACAGGGAGTCCTACGGAGATTATATATATATAAAACGAACACTTATAGTTCTTCCTCCTTTCCAATTTTACTCTTTGTTGTTTCTCTTTACATCTTCATCGATTTTTTAAAACTTCTTTTGGTTCTTACTAACTTACTCATTTATTTATTTATCCTTTTGCCTATTTTCCTATCCGTAGTCATTCATTCCCATCCAACAAAAAAAGTGTTATAAAAATATGGCTCCATCAATAATTAACGATTCTATAGAGGATGAAAACGACATCACCGTCATACATCCAAACCTATCTCACATCCCATTCACATCGACTATCCAGTTTTTTCTAAATGGTAAGTTACAAACTATCAGAAATCCCAACCCCGAATCAAGACTAATCGATTGGATCAGAAACGATGCTGGTTTGACGGGTACAAAAGAAGCTTGTTCAGAATCAGGTTGCAATGCATGTTCTGTCACAGTGGCACAATTTAAGAAAATCAAAAATTTTGAAACAAACGAATACGTAAATGACGTCCAATACTATGCCATCAACTCTTGTGTTACTCCTTTAGTTTTAATAGAAGGCAAACATATCATAACCGTTGAAGGTATTGGATCAACTGAAGATCCGCACCCTGTTCAAGAAAGAATCGCTAAGTTCCATGGGTCTCAATGTGGGTTCTGTACTCCAGGTTTCGTTATGGCTTTGTATGCATTATTGAGACAAAAAAACGGTGTTGTTTCCGTTGAAGAAATTGACGAAGCTTTAGAATCAAACTTGTGCAGATGTACAGGTTATATGCCAATTGCCGATGCTGCATATTCATTTGCTCACGATTCTGATAATTATAATCAAGAGAAAATTCGACCTTTTAGCAAGAGAAAAGAAGATGCTGCTAATGGTAAATGTGGTGGGGAAGATGTGGTTTGTGCATTAGGTGATAAATGTTGCAAGAATAAAAAGCCGTCGGACCAATCAAAAACAAATTTTGCTACTGAATTCCCGGAAACTGAAATTGATATAAATGCCATTTTCACTCCAAATGGATTACCTTTGAAACCATATTTACCTGAAAATGATTTGAAATTCCCATTGAAATTAAACTCCTACACTAAAAAGCCAATCTTTTACGGTAATGAACATAAAGTTTGGTTCAGACCAATTACTAAGCATCAACTACTAGAAATTAACCACAACTATCCAACTGCCAAATTGGTTGCTGGTGCATCTGAAGTCCAAATCGAAGTTAAATTTAAAGCTGCTGATTATAAAGTTAGTGTTTTCTGTAACGATATTGATGAATTGAAAACTTGGGAATATGTTGACGGTAAAGGTTTAATTATCGGTGGTAATTTGCCGCTGATTGAATTGGAACATATATGTGAAAAATTGGCTTCAAAATTAGGCTCTACCGGTAAAGGCCAAGTTTACCATCACATTGCCAACCAATTGAAACTTTTTGCGTCGAAAGCAGTTAGAAATGTGGCCACTGCTGCAGGTAACATTGTAACAGCTTCACCGATTGCTGATTTAAATCCAATCTTAGTTGCTTGTCAATCTATCATTACTACTGAAAAATTAACTGAAACAGGTGAATTGAAAGTGGAAGACGTTGCAATGGATGATTTCTTTATTGGTTATAGAAAGACAAGATTACCAACAGGTTCTATTATTTCCAAAGTTTTCATTCCGGAAACTAAGGATAACGAGTTCATCCATGCTTATAAACAATCAAAGAGAAAAGATGATGATATTTCAATTGTTACTGCTTGCTTAAGAGCTAAACTAACTGAATCTGGCGAAGTTGAAAATTCTACAATTGTTTACGGTGGTATGGCTCCAATGACTGTTCAATCCAAATTAACACAAAGTTTCATGGAAGGTAAATCAATCTACTCTGAAGAATTTATTGAAGGTTCCATTGAAAATCTGTCAAAGGACTACCCTCTAAGCTTCAACGTTCCAGGTGGTATGGCTTCTTACCGTCGTTCGTTAACATTATCATTTTTCTACAAGTTTTGGCAGTATATGTTGAAAAACAACCATACCGGTGATCCAGTCAAAGCTCAAGAATTATTTGACGTTGATTCATTAGCTACTGTTACTAGAAACCAAAAGCAAGGTTACAGAGACTTAGACAATCCAAATGAAGGTGAAATTATGGGTAAGTCATTGGTCCATGTCAATGCTTTGAAACAAGTTAGCGGTGAAGCTCAATACACTGACGATTTACCTCCTCATCACAAGGAAGTTTTTGGTGCTCAAATCTTCTCTACCAAAGCTCATGCTAAAATTAAATCAATTGACTGGTCTAAAGCTTTACTGATTGATACTGTTGTTGATTACATTGATGTTACTGATTTACCAAGCAAAGAAGCAAACTATTGGGGTCCATTGCCATTTGGGAAAGAGCCATTCCTAGCTGAAGAAGAAGTTTATTTTGCTGGTCAAACTATTGGTGTCATCTTTGCTACCGATAAAGAACGGGCATATGAAGCTTCTAGAAATGTTATAGTTGAATACGAAGAGTTGCCAGCTATTGTTGCCGTTGAAGATGGTGTTGATCAAGAATCTTTCTTCCCTGATAAGAGGCAAACCAACTTGGGTGACTGGGAAACTGCTTTTAAAACTTCTAAGCATTTCATTGAAGGTACTGCTAGATTATCAGCACAAGAACATTTCTATTTCGAGCCACAAAACTGTTTAGTTATCCCAGAAGAAGATGGTGAATTGAAAATTTATTCATCTTCCCAAAATCCTTCTGAAACTCAAGAGTATGGTGCTCAAGTTACTGGTGTTCCTTCAAACAAAGTTGTTTGTAGAGTCAAGAGACTTGGTGGTGGGTTTGGTGGTAAAGAAACTAGAGCTGTTCAACTATCCTCGTTGGCTTGTATTGGTGCAAAGAAATTGAAAAGACCAGTTAGAATGCAATTGAATAGATCTGAAGATATGCTAATATCTGGCCAAAGACATCCATTCTTGATCAGATATAGAGCTTCATTGGATGAAGATTTGAAATTCACCGGTTGTGACATTGAACTGTTTGCTAATGCTGGCTGGTCAATGGATTTGACTAGAGGTGTTATTGATAGAGCTGTTTTACATGCCACTAATTCATACTACTTCCCAAACGCTAGAGTTACTGGTATTCCTGTCAAGACTAATACAGCTTCCAATACAGCTTACAGATCGTTTGGCGCTCAAGCAGGATTTTATGCCGCTGAAGCAATTGTTCACAACATTGCTGAAAAATTACAAATTGATCCTGAAATCATTAGACAAAAGAACTACTATGATCCAGATGCTGGTCAAATTTTCCATTACAAACAAAAAGTTACTGAAGATATCTCGATTGGTAGAATCGTTAAACAGAATTTAGAAGAATGTAAATACGATAAATTGATGAAACAAGTTGATGAATTCAATTCTAAATCAAAATGGATTAAAAGAGGTGTTGCTCACACTCCCGCTGCTTTTGGTGTCTCATTCGGTGTCTTGTTCTTAAACCAAGGTTCTGCATTGGTTAATATTTATCACGATGGGTCTTGTTTAGTCTCTACTGGTGGTGTTGAAATTGGTCAAGGCTTGACTACTGTTATGAAGATGATTGCTGCTAATGAATTAGGTTGTTCTGTTGATAACTGTTTCATTTCTGAAACCTCCACTCAAGTTGTTCCAAACACATCTGCTACTGCTGCTAGTGCTGGCTCTGATTTGAATGGTATGGCTGTTAAAGTTGCCTGCGAGAAATTGAACGAAAGATTAGCTCCAATTAAAGCCCAACTTGGTGAAAACTACACTTGGAAAGAATTGATCCATGCTGCTTACCATGAAAGAATCTCATTATCTGCTACGGGTTTCTACAAGACTCCTGATATCGGTTACTGTTGGGGTGAAGAAAATCCAAAACCTGCTTTCTTTTACCATACCCAAGGTTCTGCCGTTTCTGTTGTTGAAGTTGACACATTGACTGGAGATTGGACAACTTTAGAATCGCATATTAAGATGGATGTTGGTAAGCCACTTAACCAAGCTATCATCTATGGTCAAATTGAAGGCGCTTTCATTCAAGGAATGGGTTATTTCACCATGGAACAATCACTTTGGTTTAGACACAACTCTTCGTTATTCACTAGAGGTCCAGGTAATTATAAGATTCCTGGTTTCAGAGATATTCCACAAAAATTCAATGTTTCAATGTTGAAAGATAATGATTTCAAACATATGAAAACTATTCATTCTTCAAAAGGTGTAGGTGAGCCTCCATTCTTTTTAGGTGCCTCTGTTCAATTTGCTATCAGAAAAGCCATTGGTGCAGCTAGACTACAAAACGGAATCTTGGATGGTGCTAAAGGTGTGAAATTCCAAACTCCGTTGACTACTGAAAGAATTAGGAATGATTGTGGTGATCCAATCATGGGTAAAGCCATTGTTGTTCCAAAGGATGAAAATGAAAAGGATTTTTTTATTGAAGCCTGATTTCATTATTAGTTGAATGTTTAATCTTTTTTTACAACCTTTCCTTTTCACTTCCTTTATTTATTTATTTATTTATTTATTTTGCTTGTACCTGTCTACTATTCAATTTTAATTTTTTGACCTAATGTGTGTCTTTTACTTTAGTTATTCATCTTCATATGCGCCCGAAAGAGAAGCCGAAACTATCACCAACCACAACCAACATTATAAAAAAAAATTCCGAGATCGCAGGCTGTGCAACCGTATACATCTCTTACTAAAATGAATTTGTCATAAAAGACTGTGCGACTAGACAAAACTTTTAACACATTATGCAGCAAGTGTATATAGGCTATTTTTGCTGTGTGTCTCACATGCTCGCAAAAAAAAAATAATCACTGTTGACAATTGAAGAAAAACAGCAACCGGGAAGGTCATTTTTTTAACTGTCTGTGGGGAAGGCAAGGTTTATTTGCTATGTTTCATCATCTGAAGGTTGCTGCTGCCCATTTTCTTTTTGTTTGACTAATTGATTTGCTTGCTGTATTGCAGACAAGCATATAAATTCTAGATTTAGCAAATGACATGTAAATGAAATCAAACAATTAGTACTGAATAGAGAATAAATAGCACCACCGCAGGGCGGCCGGGGATTTAAAAAAGGCTTATGCGGTTTCCTTTCGCCGAGTATCTCTCAGCGGTAACGTAGTAGCGCAATAAATAGTCTAAGAGTGAAGAAGATTCCCGTGTGACAAATTCTCCGCCTGCGATTGGCCCATATGCGGCTGTTTATGTATGAATAATGCTGTTATCAAGGTACATTACGTATGTGTATGAATCTATGCCTTATGCGTGCAGTGCTCGCGCAGGCCTAGGCAGGAAGGCAGACCACAGGCAGACGACAGACAGGGCAGGAGGGGAGGAAAGAGAGGGAGGGGAGAGGGAATCTGAATCTAGTAAAAATTAACCCTTATTGTGTCGGAATGATTGCTTTACAAATCCCATCAAAAGATATTGAGCACATGATAGTTATATATAAATCGGTCTCTTCCCACCTTTACTCAAACTTGATTTGATTATATATCCATTCTTACTATTGCCTCGATTACTATTCGTCAGACAAAATAAAATATATCACGAGTGTTGTTTCTCTACAATTAATTGACTTATCATTTAACCTAATAATAATATAAGATGTCCAACCCTCCAACTTATACTACTTCTCAAGGTTGTCCTGTTTCCGACGCCTTTGCAACCCAAAGAATTTCTGTTGACCAAAAAGGCCACAGATATGCTCCTCCAACTGGTCCATTATTACTACAAGATTTCAGACTGATTGATTCCTTGGCTCATTTCGACAGAGAAAGAATTCCTGAAAGAGTTGTCCACGCTAAAGGAGCTGGTGCTTTCGGTGTCTTTGAAGTTACAGATGATATCACTGACATTTGTGCAGCTAAATTCTTGAACCAAATTGGTAAGAAAACCAAAATTCTAACAAGATTCTCCACTGTTGGTGGTGAAAAGGGTTCTGCTGATTCTGCAAGAGATCCAAGAGGTTTTGCCACCAAATTCTATACCGAAGATGGTAACTTGGATTTAGTTTATAATAACACACCAATTTTTTTCATTAGAGATCCAACCAAATTCCCTCATTTCATCCACACCCAGAAAAGAAACCCAGCAACTAACTTGAAAGATCCAAACATGTTTTGGGATTATTTAACCAACAATCAAGAATCTTTACATCAAGTTATGTACTTGTTCTCGAACAGAGGTACTCCAGCATCATACAGAAAAATGAATGGTTACTCTGGTCACACTTACAAATGGTATAATGCAAATGGCGACTGGGTTTACGTTCAAGTTCATTTCATTGCCAACCAAGGTGTCCACAATTTCACAAACGAAGAAGCTGGTAAGTTAGCTGGAGAAGACCCAGATTTCCATACTATGGATTTATACAAGGCCATTGAAAGAGGTGAATACCCATCTTGGGAATGTTATGTCCAAACAATGACTTTAGAAGAATCCAAGAAACTACCATTCTCGGTGTTTGATCTAACTAAAGTTTGGCCACACAAGGACTTCCCATTGAGACATTTTGGTAAATTTACATTGAATGAAAATGCTCAGAACTATTTTGCTGAAATTGAACAAGCTGCATTCTCTCCATCACATACCGTTCCAGGTATGGAACCATCCAATGATCCTGTTTTACAATCAAGATTGTTCTCTTACCCAGATACTCACAGACACAGATTAGGTACAAACTATGTTTCAATCCCAGTGAATTGTCCATTAAAGGCTAACACTTTTGCTCCACAAATTAGAGATGGTGCTATGTGCGTTGATGGTAACTATGGCGGATTACCAAATTACGCTGGTGCCTATAACTGCCCTGTTCAATACTCTTCCCATCCAAATTCTGGTAAGCCATCCAGCGATAAAAAGGACGAAACTTACTCTGGTGAAGTTGTTCCATTCCATTGGGAGGTTGTTGACTTTGATTACTATCAACCAAGTCAGTTCTGGAAAGTTTTAGGTAAAACTCCAGGTGAGCAAGATGCCTTATGTCACAATGTTGCTGTTCACGTTTCTGCTGCTGACGAGTTCATTCAAGATAGAGTGTTTGAATACTTTTCTAAAGCTAACCCAGTTATTGGTGAAAAGATTAGAAAAGAAGTTTTAGTGCTAAGCCCAAGAGATGATTCTTCACCAGCAAGATTATAAGTTTATGGTTAGTTGTTATGGTTTTCTTCTTCTACATACTTTTTTCAAGTTTTCATTTATTTATATTTGAGTTTCTTTTATAGTCCTTCTTTCTTCTTTCTCATCTTGCCATATTTCTTCTCTTTTCTCTTTAGTTATGTAATAATAGGTTATATAAGCTTGATGCTTTATTCCGTGCTTTACTTATCCTTATTTTTCGTTTTTCGATCTTTTTTTACATTATTTTGTCTTCTCTTTTAGTCAAATAGTTTCAGTAATTTATTTATTCTACATCATACATTATATTAGTTAACTAGGTTCAGTGGTTAGCCATTAACCATTGACTGTAAGTTTGTTTTGTTTTGTAACGTTGTTCTTTCCAAAACGTGCAATTGTAAAGTTTTATTCGTTTTTTGAACAGTAATAGACAACAAGAGTATGTTCAATTTGAGCACGGGATTTTAGTTTTGTGGGGTATCCGAGTTGGGAAGTTGCGAACGGCTAACAAAAAAAAATTACAGAATTCAAATATCGTACTCGTTTCTGAATACAGCAAGAGGAACCGGTAACCTCACAACACCCATCAACAAACAACGTACATCTCAGGGGTGAATAAACGTTTGGAATTCCCTATACTTATGAGTAAATAATATATGTGTATATATATATGTCATGTAATTATATAATCTCAACTTAAGCAATGCATTTATTTTCACGTCAGTAGCGTAGTTGCAAGATTAGAGGCAGATTTTCAGAAAAACAAAGGTTTAAATGAAAGAGCGTTGCATAGAGTTACCTAATCGAGTAAACATTTGCACTACTCGAGAAAAAACTCAACTGATAATTTCTGATTATGATGCGACTGAAAAATGGCTAATAATGTTATCGGGCTGATTGATTATGCAACCTTTGTATAAATATATATATATTCATCATTTTTCATTGTTTTGTCGTTTTAATAAAACTTTCAATATTCCTTTACATTAATTTTTGCATTTCCAAGTTCATCGTTACAAATTAACATCTTTCTTTTCAATATTCATTTAGGAAGCTTTTAACAATAATCTAATAAAAAAAAATACAAATGATGCAAGCAAACACACAACAAACAAAACAATCTTGTCGTTGTTCATCAACCACAAACAAGCTAGCTCAAACCAAAGCTGTTGAAACCGCTGCATCTGTTGCCTCAAAGAAGCCAACGTCTTGTTGTGGAGGAAAGGATCAAGAAAAGAGATGTAAGTGTGGTTCTGGCTGTGGTTGTCCAAGTTGTAACACAACCAAACTATAAGCTAGTCTTCTGTAAGTTAAATCTTACTTGCTGTTCAATCGCTACCTAATTATGCTATTAGAAAACACACAATCAAAATAGCAGAAAAAAAACATGACGAATACCCCCTGTTTGTGTTATTTAATTGAAAGTTTAGAAACTTTTCAGATTTGTTTCAGTGTTAAATCGATGTGCAGTAATCTGTGGTATTTTTGATAGATGTCTTTTATTGCTTTCATTCCTCCTGTTTATTTATTAACTACTCTTGAGTGTTGTTATTGTCATTATTTTACGGTTATATATATAATGTCATTTGTTCTGTTTTCGTTTTATTATGTCTAAGTTATTATACTATACTCAACTCTAATATTTTTACCTCTATATCTGATCTATAAATTTTTAGTAACTAGTGGGTATTGGGTCTTTATCTAAAATTATCGGAGTGATAAGAAAAGACTTTCCGTATTGGGAAGAAAAAGTCGTTTTGTGTATGGAAGCTAAATATTGAACACCTCTGCACTCCAAAAAAACAAAAAAGGAATCGTTTGTAAAAAGGGGATCGACCTATTTATTCAAATGATAAAAGGGGTATAACAATCTTGTTATTTGTACCCTCTCGTTGTTTATTTTGATCAAAAATCTCAAAAAGCCCAAAATATACTGATAAATAATTAAGATTAAAAGATTATGGATACTTGTGTACCTTTATCTTACCTTAATATAACGGAACAAATTAACAAATCATCTTTACATAATGATTCATTACAGTCGCCACCCAACAACGATTTCAAACAAGATAGAAGTCATAATAATGCAACATTAAGTTATTCACAGCAATCAAATCAACAGCAAAAAAAATTAGTAAAGTTGTTTGTATTTTTACATCCATGGACAATCAGGAAACTTTTTAAATCCCTATCATCAACGAATAATAGATATGAGAATCATGAAATTGTTGAAGTTTTGCAGAAGTGTTTGGTAAAGTTATTGAAATTAAAGTATTTTAATGAATATATTAAGGTTGACAGTTTGAATTCGTTGATTGAAAACGTGTATTATATATCAAACGTTGATGAATTATGGGATAGTTTGCTCAAAAAGTTGAGTAAATCTAGAGATCAAGATGAAAACAGTGTAACCATAGCCGAGGACGAGGATGAAGAAGACGAAGAAAAATATGGCAATGAGGAGCAAAACGATGTTTGGGCTGATATTGATAATGGGGTATTAGAACTTGGTTTTTTGGAAATTTTTATTGCTAGCTGCTTCCAGTCTTTTATTATTGTTGATTATTTGGAAGCTGACAAAACCGAAAAGCCATTTGAGTTTCAAATTGATGATTTAAATGGTAAGTTGGATCAATTGTTGCTTAACCTAGATAATGGAGCCGACATCACAAACCTTGAAGCAGCAATGAACAAGAGTGCTAATGGTAATGATAATGATTATATTTTAATCGATGATTTCACAGAATTTGACATCACCATATTGGATCAAAATACAGATGTCTGTATTTCAAAAATACTTGTGAATAGATTACAACGGGATGAAGATGATTTATTGCTAAATTCCAATTTTGGTTTGTCTATTGAAGAACAAAAAATAAGTAAACTTTTGAATAAATTATCAATGGATTCTTTAAATATGATTAAAATTACAAATTTACCAAATTTGAAATTATTCCAAGAGTATGGGAACTTATACTTTGATAATAATTTAAAACTTAAAGTTTTCAAGCATTGTACTAGTGATCCATTAGATACTAAA
The DNA here is from genome assembly GCA_003707645.2 of Ogataea trehalophila. Taxonomy (NCBI): domain Eukaryota; kingdom Fungi; phylum Ascomycota; class Pichiomycetes; order Pichiales; family Pichiaceae; genus Ogataea; species Ogataea trehalophila. The sequence continues at coordinate 91,703 of PPKI02000021.1, forward strand.
AATGAATCTAAAATGATCCTATTTCATGGACCACCAGGGTCAGGTAAATCATCAATCTCGAAAATTGTTGGAAATTTGATATACTCTTATAAATCGAACAAAAATAAATACTCAATTGGCTTATTGATTGAGTTCTCATGTGCACAAATCTTATCAAAATATATAAATCAATCTGATAAAAATTTGGATAACTTATTTAATGAATTGCAACTGATATTAAGTGAAAATCCAAACAGTTATTTGATCTTGCTAATCGATGAAATTGAAACATTAGTTAGATCAAGATCATATTTGACTTCATCATCGTCATCAAATTCGAATTTACAAATAGTTAATACAATGTTAGTTTGTTTGGATAGATTGAAAACTTTCAATAATTTGATTATTTTCACGACATCAAACTTGTTAAGCAATATAGATGAAGCATTTTTGGATCGTTGTGATTTAATTTATAAAATAAGTCAACCAAATATCAAATCAGTGTACTTGATATTGCTCAGCTCAATAAATGAGTTGATAGACGATGGGATAATCAACAAGTCAACAAACAAGCTCAGCGAGTCTTTTGAATGGTGTGAAAGACAACAGAAACAACCCCAAACGCAATCCAATAACAATAACAGCGGTAAGAATTCATGTATCCTACTTTACAAACTAAGTTTGATCTGCGAAAAATTTCAAATCAGTGGCAGATCATTGAAGAAAATGATTATTAACTGTTTAGTGGAACACTGTAATTATGAGAAAAACTTTAAGACCTCAGTACCACTCAATGAATACTTGAACGGGTTGTTAAACAGTGTATTGGATAGGAAAGTGTCCTGGGAGAAAGTTGATAAATTGGGATGAGATCATGAAGAGAAGACTTATCTGCCAATTTTAGATTGTGTTCACGTTCGGTTTTTGTATATTTTTTTGTCTTTAGTTATTTTCGTGCTGCGATTCATTTTAATACCCCACTTTTGCTCCCTTTGTCGTTTATATACATTTCTATATTTTTATATTTGTAGTGTCATATTTATATACTTATATCTTAAGCAACGATTTAGACAAGAACGATAAAGTTAACATTGGCAATATATAAAATATAAAGATCAAGTAATGTTAAGATTATCAAAGTTACCATTGCCAATCGGTAAGTCTAAAAGGACCTTCTTACCTTTACAATCATCATCATGGCCAATAAGTAGACGTTTATTTGCAACAATCGAAGACAAACCAAATAGGGTTCATGGGGGATTACAAGACAAAGACAGAATTTTCCAAAACTTGTATATGAAGAACTCAATGAAATATGGCACTGAACCATGGGATTTGAAAACAGCAATGAAAATCGGTGATTGGTATAAAACCAAAGAAATTATCTTAAAGGGTGACAAATGGATCATCGACGAAATGAAAAAGTCAGGACTAAGAGGTAGAGGTGGTGCTGGGTTCCCAAGTGGATTAAAATGGTCTTTTATGAATCCACCAGGATGGGAGAAAAACGTTGGTCCACGTTATTTGGTGGTGAATGCTGATGAAGGTGAACCTGGTACGTGTAAAGATCGTGAAATCATACGTAAAGAACCACATAAATTGATTGAAGGTTGCGTTGTTGCAGGTAGAGCAATGAATGCAACTGCTGCTTATATTTACATCAGGGGGGAATTCTATAACGAGGCAGTTGTTTTACAAAAGGCGATTAATGAAGCATACCAACATGGGCTATTGGGTAAAGATGCTTGTGGATCCGGTTACTCATTTGATGTCTATATTCATAGGGGTATGGGTGCTTATGTCTGTGGTGAAGAAACTGCATTGATCGAATCTTTGGAAGGTAAGGCTGGTAAACCAAGATTAAAGCCCCCATTCCCTGCAGGTGTTGGTTTATTTGGTAGACCATCAACTGTTACCAACGTGGAAACTGTTGCTGTTGCTCCAACTATTCTAAGAAGAGGTGGTGATTGGTTTGCTAGTTTTGGAAGGGAAAGAAATACAGGTACAAAATTATTTTGTATTTCAGGTAATGTTAATGAACCATGTACGGTGGAAGAGGAAATGTCAATCCCTCTGAAAGAATTATTAGAAAAACATTGTGGTTCAATAAGTGGAGGTAGGAAAAATTGGGATAACTTACTTGCTGTTATTCCAGGTGGTTCATCAACACCAATTTTAACAAAAGACGTTTGTGAAACAGTTCTAATGGATTTTGATGGTTTGAAAGACGCAGGTTCAGGTTTAGGGACAGCGGCAGTTATTGTTTTCAACAAGCAAGCTGATGTTATTAGAGGTATTCAAAGATTATTAGCATTTTATAAGCATGAATCATGTGGCCAATGTACTCCATGCAGAGAGGGCTCCACTTATTTATCCAAAATGATGGATCGTTTCTATTCAGGGCAAGCAAATGAAAAGGAGATCGAACAGGCTTTCGAGATCAGTAAAAGAGTGGAAGGTCATTCCATTTGTGCTTTAGGTGATGCTTTTGCATGGCCATATCAAGGTTTAGTCAAAAATTTCAGACCATTAATGGTGGAGAGAATGAAACAATACAGATTAGAACAGGGTATTGACAGTTTGGAAAATGGTGGCTGGCATGAACATGGTAAAGTTGATGGCCGTTGTGGTGTTGTTGTGGACAACCCAATTCCAAAGACTGCATTCCATGGTGACCATTGATTTTTGATTTTGTATAGCCATTACCAATATCTTTGGTTATTTACTATTTATATCCATATATATCTATTTATATCCATATATATCTATTTATATCTATTTATATCCATATATATCTATTTATATCCATATATATCTATTTATATATTTTTATTTATTTATTCATCTATTTATTATCTTTTTCTATTATTTCCTCTTGTCTATTTTCATCTCTTTTTTTACTGCTCAGATGACGAATAGGGACTATGTAATTGGTCGCATTTCCCTAAGGGCTCGATCACGACGGGTCGATCGGCAATTTTTAATATTTCCGCATTCCGGTTAATGTTTACATGATCGATAATTACGATTTAGGCGACTTGAAATTTTTTTGAGAGTTTCTGTTTGCTTGAATCATCAATCTTCAGATCTTCATGTGCTGAGTTTAAAACCGAACCTTATCGTGTCGTCTCTTTTCTTTTGAACTAGAACAGTAATAGGTTGCGTCCCTCTCACTTCATACTCACCCAGATACACAGGTACTATATCAAATCATACCCTCATTACATATATAAGACAACTTTTTGCAAAAATGAAGGTTTCCAAAATCATCCAATTGGCGTGTCTAGTAGCCACCGTCTCGGCCGTGTATCCACCAGTGAAAGGTGATCCATCTATCGAAGGATCGGAGTTGGTTACTATCCAGTCCCTCTCCAAACAAGCTGATGTTGGTGCTGCCGCTGCCGCTGTTGAAGAAGAATTAGCTACTTCCGGTAGTGATAACGGAAAGGGTTCCATTTTCCATGAAGAAACAAAGAAAATGGATTCATACATTAAATCACAAAAAACACAAGCTTCAATTGATTCCAATGGACTTGCCAAAGATTTTGATAACGAAAAATCAACAAACGCATTCTTCTTGTCAACATCAATGATTCTTGTTAGTGAAATTGGTGACAAAACTTTCTTAGGTGCTGCTTTAATGGCAATGAGACACCCAAGAATGCTTGTGTTTTCAGCAGCATTTTCAGCACTGGTTGCAATGACTGTTTTATCAGGTGTCATTGGCCATGCTTTACCTGCTTTGTTGCCTCACAGATTCACTCAATTTTTAGCTGCCGTGTTATTTGTTGTCTTTGGTGTCAGTTTACTAAGGGAAGGTTTAGCCATGTCCAAGGATGCTGGTGTTGAAGATGAAATGGCTGAAGTTCAAGAAGAAATTAAATGTTCAAACATTAACCAATCTGGTTCCTCAATTGAAGAAGGTAACTTACCAGGTGCCAACTACAAGAAACTACCGATGCACAAAGATTTAATGCTACGTTTCTCAAACATTGCCAAATATATTTTTTCACCAATCTGGATTCAAACTTTCATGATGACGCTTGTTGGTGAATGGGGTGACAGATCTCAAATTGCCACCATTGCAATGGCTGCAGGTTCCGATTACTGGTTAGTGATTTTAGGTGGTATCGTTGGCCATGGTCTATGTACTGGTTTGGCTGTTATTGGTGGTCAATTGTTAGCCACTAAGATCAGTATGAGAAATGTTACTTTAGGTGGTGCTGTTGCCTTCTTTATTTTCTCAGTGTGGTACTTCTATAATGCTTACTATGATATTGAACCATAAATGAAGATATTGTGGTATAATATTCCTCATGTTTGAAATTATTAATGGGTATTTTATATATATTCAAAATGGATTCTTTGTTTCCCCCTTGCATTATTGGTAGTTTCTTTTTACTGTAAAATCACGTTGTTCAACCCAAAATTTTCTTTTCCTCTTTTAGTTTTCTTGTCTTTTATTCATTATAAAGTATTTCGTGTTTTTGCTCGTTTATATTTTCCCTATTATTATAAATATGCTACGCTTAATGTGTGTTTTCTTATTTATCCAGTGCTTAAGTTTGATTTTTTTCTTTTCGTTTTTATTATTCTTAATATTAAAGTAAAATCATTTTGAGTAATCTACATATAATGATTGTCTATAAATACACACCTTTGACATAAACCTCATCAAAGTTGACATCAAGTTTTATCATCAGCATTATTCCCATTTTCTTTTATCTTTTTCGTTAGCCTATCCTTGACGATTTTTCTAATCACTAAATTCGTTTTATCGCTTAAAATTTTCAAATCATCGGCCAATTCCTCTTCGAACTCTTTAATGATCTCATTATCAGCATCAGAATCTTCACGATTCACATCACCACCAATAAAACCATCTTCATTTTCCTCGTTGACTTGTTTGATCAACGATTTAGCTATCGTTTCATACTTTGATAAAATTTCAGCTTGTAATTTGCTGGAAACGGTATCAATGTCATGACTACTTTGATTATCAACTTTATGCTTGAGGTCTTCTGGGGTATTCTTTATAATCGATGTTTCCTGAAGTAAATCAAATGAATTTATTGGTTTCTGGTTTACTCTATCAAAGTTTCTTGATTTGATAGTTGGTTTCTTTAAAGTTTGTTGCTCATTTGTTGTGGTTGTTGATGTTGTGGTTGTTGATGTTGAGGAAGAGGATATCTTTTGACGTTTTATTCTTAGTAATTCCAATTTTTTCTTTCTTTCATCCTGTTGCTGTGATATCGATGACATTACTATTATATATGTTTGTGTATCTGAGTACGTAGTCAAGTGTAGTATTTTTTACTACAAGTGAGTGATCTGTCACTAGATATTATTGCTATAAGCATGTATTTTATGGAAGGGCGATAGAAGCATCTTCAAGCGAGGCTCAAAACGAGCGTATTTTCGTTTATCAGAAACTGAAGTCACTTCTTCTCTTCTGCTTCCACTTCATTTAATAATTATCCACTTTTGCTACTTCATACAGATTTAACCGACCACCAATTATAAAGACAATACAGCATCAAGAATAGAATGTTACGTAGACTGTTTTTTGAAAACTCTTTACTCAAACAACCAGCACAACAATTCAATTGCCTCTCAGCACTCCAGACAAGACTATTCCATTCAACAAGACCAACACTTGAGCTGGAAGATAAAGGTCCACATTTCGATACATACTCGTTTGTGAAACAATTATCTGCCAGTGGATTTACTCCGGAGCAATCTCAAGCAGCAGTGAAGATCATTGGCCATGCGATAAACGGAGGTTTAGAACAATATGCCGTCAATCTAATACCAAAGGAATCCCTAAGTAAGATGTCCTACCAACAAAAAATCGATTTTGCTAAATTGAAGGGGGAGTTACAAATGATTGATAAATCTGAATTCAATAGTTTAAGAAATGAGCATGAAAGATTAAGAAATGATTTGGAGAAAATGAGAACAAAATTTAAGGAAGAAATTAATAGGAGTTTATCAAGTGTTAGGTTGGATTTAAACTTGGAAAAAGGTAGGATCAGAGAAGAGTCCAGTATATATGATTTGAAAATTAAAGAAACTGATACGAGAATTGATCAAGAAATAGCTAATATGAAAGTTCAAATTGATAGTGTTAAGACACAGGTTATGCAATGGTTGTTCGGTGTTTGTACTGGTACATTTGCCCTAATTTTGGCCTATGTTAGATTAATTAGCTGATCTTATATTTGACATTGCATACATATATATATGTTTATACTCATGAATTCTCTTGAATACCCCCTATTTTGTATAAGATTCGTCTAATGTTATGTGTTTTTGAAAGTTCATTATTATTTTTGAACCATTTTGTTTTCTAGCGAAGCTCTCAACCGTTTACATTGTTATATTGTTACAACTTTCAAGATAACTTGAAGAAGCTTGAAGTTCAACAAAAAATGAAAAAATAAAAAACCTAATGAAATAATAACAATATTGATATATATATCCATATAAATACACATATAATATATATATAGTTACGTATCTATGTATCTATGAAGATTTTATCGGAGAAGAGAAGAAAACACAGAAGTATGAAAAGATATTAAAGAAAAAAACTTATAAGTCAAACAACTCCTTTAAGATAGCCATGGTATCTTCTGGTGACTTGACAGCGTGACCAATGGTTCTCTTGTCTTCGTAAATTTCGTAATCATTACCACCCTTGTAAGACTTGTCACCAAAGAAGTGGATTTGTTCGAAACCTTCGTTTTCAATGTGTTGTAAACAATAGGTCTTATCCCAACCGGTTGGGAAAACATCAAAGGAAATTTGACCACCGATTGAGTAAGTTAAAGCTAAGTCAGGGAAAGCAGACTTAATTGCACTAACCATGTTTTCTCTAATCTTGTGAGCAAGATCGTATTTTTCATAGTCGTTTCTTTCTTGGGTAGAGGCGTTTCTACCAACTGGTGAAACGTTAATCATACCGTTTCTGAATTCAATGAAAGTACCTCTTCTAACTGGCAAGTCTAATTCAGCTAAATATTTCAAAATGAATTTAACTAATTCGTTATATTTAGCATCACCGATCCATTCAATGAATGATTGGGAAGCTAATTGTTTACCAAGCTTGTAAGCAGTTAAACCGTTCTCAGAGAAACAATAGTCGAACTTTGATAAAACATCATCACCTAATTGTTCAACTTGCTTGGATAAATCAGAACCACCAACGAAACCAATAACACACTTCTTTCTTAAATCCTTTAATAGTTGATCCATTTCTGGAGAAATAACTAATCTGGCTGGAGTTAAAGTACCATCAACATCGAATAAACAGATGGTCTTGTTAAGTGGTCTATCAGCAAAAGACATTTTTCTTATATTTGTATTAGTTTTAAATTAATTTGGGTTTTGTTCAATTAATGTGAATCAACTAAGTGTGAATTGAATTAAAAAGGACAAAAAAAAGGGTCTACAACAAATAAATTAGCACAAAAGAACACCAAAATATAAATTCCAAATCTCATCATTACGTGGAGACAACAACGAACGGATAAATTGAATGTTTTTTTTGCCAAATTTCGAATTCAAACAAAAAAGCAATTGTTTTTAGCGTGTTACGTGTCAGTGGCGGTGCAAACAAACATGAAAGACAACGTGGGCGCTATTTGTGGCTGGTGAGGGAAAAGGGGGGAAAAACGAGATTAAGAATGAATCCCTGATTTACCACTTATAATGTTCTGATGGCAAATTTTAGAAATATAAAGTGATCTACATGGTTGCAAGTAGTTGTTGATAATTTAATGTTTTTTTTTTCATTTTTTTTCAGATTACACACATTCCACACTTGTATACATTTAAAAAAGCTAAAGGAATGAATGTTTCTAGCCCAAGATTAATTGGCACTTCAAACCAACATTTATTAACTGTTTTAAGCTGTCTCAACTACCCTTTAAACTCATTGGAGCCAGGATTTCTAAACTGTTTTGGAACTGTGCCACTCTTCAATTTTGATAAATCAGTGTATTCAAATAGTAGCTCAATTAATAATAACGATGAAGAAGATGATGACGACACTGCTGCAACCTTTTACTCGCTGCCTAACTGTTCTCCATCTATGTTCATCAATAGCCTTAAACCTGTACTATCCAGTAAGCTCCTACAGCAAAACCTACTTAAGCACGACCTACGGTTCCATCAAACAACTTCCAGTTTCAGAGATTTAGTCAGCTCTCCTGACTCAAACATTTTGGACGATGAATCATTATCTAATGAATCTTTGAGCGATCAATTTAAAATTGATAGCAGTACAAGATTGAGGTTGAAGTCAAATTGGGTTGATATCAAGACAAATATTGGCAAAAGGACAAAATCAAAGATTCGTTTCTTGAAGTTAAAATTGAGGATTAGTGAAAAGCCTCTACTTTATAAAACCCCTGAAAACTACATGCTTGGTGGATCCAAAAAAAACAAATTTAAATACGTCGGCACCAAAAAAGAGGCACTTGATGCTATTAGAAATACTCCACCATTAGATTATGTTTTCTTTGACGGGATTTTAATCAATGATGAGAAGCTTCAAAAGTCGTTGAAAAACTTGAGAGAGAGTGAGTTGAGTCTACAAAGGTACATTATGAGTACTATTTAAATAGGCCTTTTCTAACTATATTGTAACATAATTTTAATATTCATTTGTTTAGATATGGAAACCGTAAACATATTACAAGTACACAGTAAAGATCACTAATTCTTTTCTCTTTTGGAAAGATTATAAAATCCAATCAATAAGAAAAACCCTCCGATAAACAAAAACCCATTATTAAGGATTGAATCACCGATACTAAACACTGCAGGTTTCACCTTATACAATGACTCTAAAATCGAGCCCAAACAGCAAACAACAAACTCCTTATTAACCAACCCTTTTAGCCCCCTCAACCTATTTCTGGATAAGTTTCTTACACTAGAGATACTAGTAATCATAGCCAGCAACCACGAAACAATTTCCAATGGACGTAAATAGGATGATAAAATTCTATAAAGGAACAGTAAATCCATTGAGGACATGTAATAGAATGCCCAACCAGTTAGCATTATCAATATTTGACATTGTCTCGTACGTTTATTGGTCACCAATAACACAATTAATAGTGAAATTAGTTGTAGTATGAGGAATGATGATTCAATTATTGAAGACAATGTTGAATTGTTCGTTGTTGGTGATGATGCTGATGAAGATGAAGATGTCGAAAATAGTGCTTGCTTGATGTTGTACACTAATGAAACTGCATTCGTTGCCAAACTGATAACATAACTAAATATCGAAATCCCATCATTGTAATCTGGGTTCAAATCACTATAATAATTATCTGTTGAGTTCAAAGGATTTATCAATTTGCTTATTAGTTTGATCAACAATGGCATTAAATAAAAAGTTCTCAGACTAATTTGAGCATTCATCGAAACTAACTTCCAAAGAAATTGTAATAGATATTGTTCGTTGCCATAATGAAATGGCTCTAAATCAATAATAATTCGTTGAATTATTTCATGGCTTCCAAAGATTTGATACAATGTCCAGTAAAAGCCTGGATGGACGTTATAGACTAAATTAGATGTGTATTGTCGAAGTGGAGCAAAGTAAGGCTCTGTTAATAGGTACAACTTGCTTGTTAGTGTTTCCAACTGTGAATGATCCATTTTTGGTATGCTTGAACTCGAATGTTTTGTTTTAGAGTATTTCACCAAAGATTAAAAGGATGATTTGACGACGTCTTCAGGTAGAATTTGAGTTTGTAAAATTGATGTTTGAAATCAATTCGTTTTTTTTGGACGCCGCACAGGTTTAGTTTGAATTACAAGCCTGAATTGCTCTTTATAATCATCACTTGTATAACATAATAAATGATTTACAACTATTAATTAGAATTTTATCACTAGTTGGATGTTAATTCGAGTAATCTATTTAATAATCTAAAAGAGTAAATCAGCATTGGGTTACTTTAAACAAGATGTTGACGACCCTTCTTCTCAACAAACCCAATCGTTTTATTTTCGGTTGTTGAAAATGGCGTTTCTCGCTTTTTATTTATATATGTAAGCTAATCTCATCGTGCTGGGATTCTGTAGTATTCATTATCCAAACATTGTCTTCATCTTAATAATTGACATCCCTTGAATCATTTTTCCAGCTATACAAAGAGATAATTAATAGACAATAATAGTATTGATAATAAATATACAAAATGTCACTGTTGACAAAATCAGAACAGGACCAACTGGCAAAGTTCAAAGAAGAATTACCACTGATTATCAAAGAAGCAGACCACGACGAATTGTATGGCCACCAACTAACAGAATCAGGTGAATTTCATAACCCAAAAATAACAGAAGCTTTACTAATTAAATTACTGGTTGCTTATGATTGGAATTATGAGATTTCCAAAACAAAATTATTGAACATATTGAAATGGCGTAAAGACTTTGATCCATTATCTGCAGCTTTTGCAGAAACACACGAACCTAAATTCGATACCATTGGATTGATCACTGTTGATGAAAAGGGGAAGTCTCGTCAAATGATATTAACTTGGAACTTATACGGCACAGTGAAAGATCCTAAGATGATATTTGGTAACCGCGATAAGTTTCTACGTTGGCGTGTTGGTTTGATGGAACAAGCGTTACAATTATTAGACATGGAGGATCCAAATAACGACTATATGGTTCAAATACACGATTATAAGGGTGTTAATATGTTCAAGATGGATCCCGATGTTAAGAAGGGTACTAGATCTGTGATTCAAATTTTTGGAGACTATTACCCAGAGTTATTAAGTCACAAGTATTTTGTTAACGTTCCTTCCATTTTAACTTGGGTCTACTCTGCCGTCAAGGTGTTTGTTCCGGAGAAAACAAGATCCAAATTTATGATGCTAAATAATGGTAAAGATTTGAGCAAGTATCTTAACAAGAGTGGGTTGGGTGTTGAATACGGGGGAGATGTTAAAGGTGGATTGGAGAGCATGAGGTTTGTGTTTGGAGACGAAAAGAAGGCCAAGATTACTGGATACACATCTTATATTCTAGAGCACAAGTTTGCTGATGAAGTTGATTGAATCGAGGATGTGATATGTTGATGTTGGTTGTGTTTTTGAGATTAATAATATAGCTCCTGTATATAATATTATACTTTAAAAGAAACTTACTCACCGCCCCATGTTTTCTATAAGTTCTCATAATTTCTATCGTTTTTCTTTTTTTTGAATTACGCAAAAAAATTGTGCAAGGATCAATTGATTGTCTTGTTTGTTTGAGAAAATAAGTCAAAGGAGTGACAGACAGCCACTGTGGAGAAAGGACTATTCTTATGTTATAAATCAATTGGGATCTTAGTGGTATTATAACATCTTAAATAAGGCCTCTTATTGCGTCTATAAACAACTTCTTTAATTACTTACTACAACAGCAACAAAAACAAGGCTTCTATTAGCCTAAATCTCATATCTGATCTGTTATCTCATCCTCATACATAAATCATCTAGGTTACAACTATACCTCAATTGAAATAGACAGGAACTTCAGCTTCTCAAACGTTATAAATTAGTTCACATATACCAGCATCTTTACGGCCTTCTAGTTTTACATTAATTCCAATCCATTCCAATCGTACGACTCAAAATAATAAAATAATACCTCAAAATGGTTGATCAAATGTCAGACCCATTCGATAGCTCAAGTGCTGAGAAGCTTCAACAACAACAACAACAACAACCAAGCTGCAAAATACCTGATCCTCTGCGGAGAGGATCGCCACTGCAGTTTGAACAACTCAGTCCCAGTACAAGTATAAAAATGTCAAGTAATGATATATTCAATAAAAGTTGCAACCATTATGTTCCATCCAGATCCGTTTCCCCGTTTGAAGTGACCACACCTTCGATAGACCACCAATTGAACACTTCTGATAACACTCAAAATGACTTAATAGTTGCCACTGCTCTAAACCCAGCTGCGGTTATGGAATTAGACTTAGATTGTAATGTTAAGTTTGTTAGTAAATCTTGGGAATCAATAGTTGGTACCAAAATTGGTAAGATTATACATAAATCTATAAACGATATCATTATTGGTGAACTGGAAGATAAACAGATATTTAACAAAGCAACTTCGATTATGATGACAGACGATGAAAGTTATAGAGTTAAATTCTTGGTTCCAACCAACTTGATCAAAGATCAATATCAGAATAACACTGAGAACGATGACAGTGAGTTGAACAGTAATCGAGATAGTGACAATACTACATTCAGTACACAGCATGGTGATACTGATAGTATCCACCATGATATGCATACTTTACAAAGTGAGGGTGATGGTGAAGGTAGCGAAATTGAAAGTACAGAATCCTCAAACAATGACGTATCACAGACAAGCATTGACGCTCTAAATCAAACTGAGAATGAAGGGGATAATGACTCTGTCAGTATACATACCTCCACATCAACGATAACAACAGATGGTGGATTTATTGAGCTAGAAGCGCAAGGTATCTTGATTCATGAATCAAAAACGAGGAAACCAACCCATTCAATGTGGATTGTTAAACCATGGGTCCCCTTGAAGGATTTAACTTTAGAACTACCAGAAGAATTGATGATGAATCTCGGTTTTGGTATGAACTTGTTTGAATCCTATCTATTGTATTTAACTGATTTGGGTATTATTGACGACGAACACTTGCCTCCACCACCGCAAGAACTATGCCGTATTTGTGAGCAAAAGGTTCCAAATTGGTGGTTAGAAAAACATACAGAATTATGTTTAGTTGAGCATAGGGCCGAAGACACAGTTAAATTAAAGCAAGAAAACTTAAATGAACAACGAAACTTAATTCAGAATATTTTGGACACTTTAACTAGACATCAACTTCAATTGGCTCAAAATTCACCTCCGTTATCTTCCAGTTCGTCTCTATCATCAACTTCATCTTCTACATCCTCATCAACTAGTACGTCGAGTGTAGGTTCTGTTAGCGATTACAAAGGTCTACCTATACCGTTATCATCAGGAACACTGGATTCAATATCATTGAAACGAAGAAAGAGTGTGGGCTCAATTCTACCTTCTAAAAGATTCCCGTTCAAAAACTTGGACATTCTCCTACAATATTGTGACGAAGCGTTGAAAATTAATCCAGGGGAAATTAAAAACGATGAAAAAGATGCCGATGAGGAATACGTTGTTTCATACTCTCCGGATTCAAATAAAGCTTTAAAAAATTTAAGCGAATTGGTTGTTCCAGAATCAAGTGACCAAGCAATTAAACTTTTAACAGACGATACTGAAGCTTTGGCAAACCAGAAAATTGAATCGTTAGATAGATATGCCCATATTTTACAGTACGTTGATAAAATTACCAAAGAAACAGATGAAATGGTTTTGCAAATGGTGAAACAGACAATCAGAAAAATCAAAGATCAGGTTTACATGGATCCAGAACACGAGCACCAAGATAACACTACTGACAATGAGAACAGTACTTATGACAATATTCATCAACCAATAGCCATTCAGTCACCAAGACCGGAAAACAAACTTGGGAACAGTATTATATTTGATAACGGTTACCTCGAATCTATGTCAATACCTAACCCAAGATCCAGTAATCAAGGATCAATATCTAAAACTATAACGCTCGGTTATAGTACAGGAAATTCATCACCTGGTTCAATGACCCCCAAAAGTGGTGCAGGCTCAGATTCCAGATTCACTCCAATTATTAACATCGCCGCTGAAGACATCAACAGAAGTTTAAACAGATCATCGTCTCCTTCAAACTATAATTCTCCAAGAAGACCATTGTCACCAGCCTTCAGTATCCCATTGAGTTCAATTCAAAGGAACTCTAAGTCAAGCATTAAGAACAGTGGCGCCTCAAGTAATGTTGGAAATAACAACTCTGGCTCAGGAACAAACACTCCAATCTCATCACCTATGTTTCTAACAAATGATATTCCGCCATCGTCTTCAAACATTTTAGATAGACCTCAGTTATCACCATTACTTGTTCCACAAACTTTGAAACCTTCAGTTCCATCGATTAAGGATTATGAAGTTATCAAACCAATCAGTAAAGGTGCATTTGGATCAGTGTTTTTGACAAAGAGAAAATTGACAGGTGAGTATTTTGCTATTAAAGTTTTGAAAAAAGCGGATATGGTGGCTAAGAACCAAGTCACTAATGTTAAAGCAGAACGTGCCATTATGATGGCGCAAGCCGATTCACCATATGTTGTTCAACTAGTGGCAACTTTCCAAAGTACAAACTATCTATACTTGGTGATGGAATATTTAAACGGTGGTGATTTAGCAACGTTGCTAAAGAACATGGGTTACCTACCTGACGTTTGGGCTAGAAGATACATTGCTGAAGTTATTGTCGGTGTTGTTGATTTACACGCTAAGGGTATTGTTCACAGAGATTTAAAACCAGACAATTTATTGATCGATCATAATGGACATGTGAAATTGACTGATTTTGGTTTAAGTAGAATGGGGCTAATTAGAAGACAGAATCTGGTTGCACTGGAACTATCACAGGAGCCAATGGAGGATCCTTTCACAAACTCCCAGAACACGTCGTTGGTTGCAAGTCATCAGCATACCAAAAGTTCAAGTTTGAGCAGTCAAGGTAGTGCTAGAAGGGCTCTGAGTGTTGCTCCATTTGCGTTGTCTCCAACTTCACCGTTAGTTACTCCAAACACTGGCTCAATTTCAGGTTCTTTGTTTGACGATTTAGAATCACCTTCGCTTGACTCCAAACACAGAACTTTGTCTAACCCAAGCAGTGGTAATGCATCACCTTTGTTAAGACCAATTACTAGAAGAACTTCAGCACAGGCCTCATTTATGATCAGCAAAGAAGATCCTCAATTGCAACAAAATGAGATCACTGATTATGCATTGTTCAATCCACAACGCTCGGCAGAAACAAGAAAATTCGTTGGCACTCCTGATTATTTAGCACCTGAAACTGTTGCAGGTTTGGGTCAAGACGAAGCTAGTGATTGGTGGTCCATCGGCTGTATATTGTTTGAGTTTATTTTTGGGTATCCTCCATTTTCGGCAGATTCACCGAAAGAGGTTTTTGAGAACATTCTACATGGTTCAATTCAATGGCCAAATATTCCACCTGAAGAGTTTTCTGATTTATGCTCGGACAGAGCTAAAGATCTAATTTCTAGATTGTTGGTCAAGGATCCTACAAAAAGACTAGGAATCGAAGGTTCTAAGCAAATAATGAATCATCCATATTTCAATGGAATCAACTGGGATACACTATTCAGTGAAGAAGCATCATTTGTGCCAGTTACAAATGATCCTGAATCCACTGACTACTTTGATGATAGAGGTGCTGAATTGAACATGTTCCCAAGAGATGATAGTTCAGATGATGAAGATAACACAAATTGCGACGATGGTGGTCCTGTTCGTGATGATGAGGACGATGAAAGTACTGCAATTTTGGATGATCCTTCCACTTCAGGAAGACCACTGACACCTGGAGGGTATTTGAGATCGGGATCTAGTTCATCATCAGCAACTTTGGATTCGCCAAGACCTAGTTTCTCATCCAAATCACACCATTTACTAATGCAACCTCCCCAACCGTTTAGCAAGAAAGAACGCAGGGGTTCGCGTTTGAACGATAGTGGTGGGTCATCTGAATTTGGATCTTTCCAATTTAGAAATCTAGCAGTGTTAGAGAAGCAAAACAAAGATGCCATTAACAGACTAAGGAATGAGCACTTGGAACATAGAAACAGTATGTCATCTACAACCTCATCCGATAATGGATATTTTGGTACAACAATGAGCAGTGGTAGTTCATCTGGTGTCTCTCCAATGTTAAACGTGAACAATACTGGTTCCTCCTCACAAGGTATTGGTATTACTTTTGGCTCGTCACCAACTACTCCAGGTGGCTCCACTCCGTTGTCAACGGGACCAAGAGGGTTGTCAGTCAATGCACAGCTATCAACTCCATTTAAGCGGTCTTCATCTCCAAATATTTTTAAAGATAAAGATCATCAATTACAACATCATTTATCAACACCACCCGTGCCATCACCTTCCCAATTACCATCTCACTTACAACATGCTCAATCGTTACCATCTCCAATGCAACTGACAGCGAATCAACAACAGTCATACCACCATCAGCACCACCAACAGCAGTTACCGAAATCACCAACTATATCGTTTATCCCATCCCCTGTTTTAAGAAACATTTCATTAGCTTCTGAACTTCCGGAGGAACTTTTGATCCAACAACAACAGCAGCAGCAACAGCAACAGCACGCCCAGCAATTACAACAGATCCAGGCGATAAGGCACGGTTCACCGGCTCCGAGATCGAATAAGAAACCAGGGTCCGGCGATTCATTTTCAAATCAAGTACTCAGGATTCTGAATAAATCAAGGGGAGGTAAATCAATAACTGATTTCTCACCATCATCATCAGATACTGAAGAGAAGTCTGCAATTTCAAGGATTAGGAAACGTAGATCGTCGAGAAAAGTAAGTGACCGTCATTCTTCCTCATCTTTGACGATGGATGCCGCTAATGCCATCAAACATATGGTGATCAATTATATTGATGTCTTGTTGTGTGAACCTATCCCTATTCACAGGTACTCAATTGAAAGAAATTTGAACAAGTTAGGATGTGATGTTGTCTCCGTTTCCGGTGGTTCCGCAATGATCAAGCGTTGCACTGGTTCCATAAAGTTCGATCTAATTTTCACTTCTACTGAGTTACATAAATTGGATTGTGTCGATTTAGTGAAATTGATAAGAAATACTTCTTCTGTGAATAGCAACACTTTTGTTGTTGCGTTGACTTCTTTCTATCAGGATGCTATTGGTAGCGGTGTATTTGATAGTGTTATCGAATACCCGGTCACAATGGAAAAGTTGAGGATAGTTTTGGATGAATTTAGAAGTAAGAAGAGAAAAGAGGAAGAGGCGATTGTTACAGATACCGAATGAATAAGCTTACAGTAAATACTGGTATTTATATATGTAATTGTATATGGGTTTATATCTATTGATATATAGCTGAGAGTATACATATATATATATATAGATATATCATTTCCCATTCTTAAACAGCATTGCAATAGCAACAACGATCAAGATCACAACATTTCTTAAAAGCTTACCAATCACCAACTCGTAACCAAACAGTCTAGTTTCAAACCCATTAACAACGTCAATTAACGAACGTCTCATTGATTCGAACGAAAACAATTCGTCAACTCTACGAATACACCTCTCGTTAATTTCCGACAACTGAACCTCACCGAAACCTTTCACGATTTTCAAAACGTTGAACCAATTTTCTGCGTCTGATGAATCAACTGTAAACCCTGTGAAAGTTTCAGGATGTTCAAAGTAATTGACAATGGTTTCTAATGGCCCACCGGTATTATCCGCAAGGACTAACTTACCTAGTCTCATGGCTTCTAAAGGAACAATACCGAAATGTTCGTAGGATGGTGTATAGATCAACAAATCACACTTAGCTATAAGTGCATTCTTCAAAGATGTTGAGATCGATGGTAGGAAGTAAACGTTGATATTTTTGGGGGACATGAGTAGTTTGCCTCTAATTGTAATCGAATTCAAACCTAGTGAGTTACAAAGTTGTTCCAATTCTATCAAATAACTAACGTTTTCAAAGATACGAGGGTCGTAACCACCTGCAATGACCAATTTTTGCGATTTATGGGAATCTGTTGAGTTTATGTATTTAGAGAAAGATTTGATCGCTAGTGAAATGTTCTTCTTTCTTTCAAATCTATTTATCGACAAAAAGTAATTGTTATTCTTGAAAAATGAATCAACCTCAGAGACTGACGATTCAGGGATTTCCAAAGATGACGAGACGCATGGGTACAAAACCGATAGTTCTTCTTTTAGTAGCATTGGGAAGGTCTTGTACACCACACTTCTAGTGAATTTTGAATTGACAATAATTTTATCAGAACAAGCCGTTGAAATTTCTTCCAATTTGTCAAATAGATATCTGTAAAACTTTCTGATTGTGTTGTTGTGGCTAGCTAGCAATTTATCCGGGAAATGACAATAGAACAATATTTTTGTTTTCTTTGGTTTAAAATAATGTAGCAATGGGATACAGTACGGTAATTGATCAAGTATTATTAAATCGAATTGGTTCAATTCGCCAGTGATTAGCAACTTGAAGCAAAGGTACAACTGTCTTAAAAATGCAAAGATGATCTTGAACTTACCAAGGAACTGGGTAGGTAACCAGTCTCCATAAACCATAACCTTCAATTCATTGTTTTTGACCTCTTCAAAGCAGTGTTGTCTGTTACAATGGGATGTATAAATCGTGATTGTATTGTTATTCAAAGATTGTAAAGAAAGAGCAGCGTCAACAACTAAACGTTCGGCTCCACCAATCCCCAAGTCTGGATGAAGAAATGCTATTTTTAATGGTTTTTGATGTTCCTCCTTGTTGGACATTTCAAATTGTTGCAATTCCAATGGCTGATTATGGACTCGAAGAGTAAAATATCAGCAATCGTTTTAGTTTCAAAAGGTAACACTCCATTGAAATCCTCAGAGCACCGGTTCAAAAGAAGGAAGCCACCGTCTAAAAGCTCGAAAAAAAAACAAAAGTAACACAGCATCTTTTTTTAGTTTTCGAAAGAAAAATTATTACAGCTTGTTATTCTTTTAACGAGGGAAGAAATCAACTTTTACAGACCGTTTGACTGTTGTACATTTGGAAAAGTTGTTATTGCAATAAACATAGGGTAAAAGGTAATAAAAGCAATTAAAAAAAAAAAACAGATACAGATATTAATTGGATTTATATATAAAATGTTGGTTCCTCCAGATAATTTCGCCCTTGTTGAAGACGGGATCTACAGATGTTCAAAACTCGACCCAATCAACCAGTCATTTTTGGAAACCTTGAACTTGAAATCGTTATTATGGATAGATGAAGAGAAACCATCCCGTTCCATCAATCAATACATTGAGGACAACAACGTTAAACTATTCCACTTGAAAAACTCTAGTATACTACCAGAAGAAGATGATAACGATTCCTTGATTAGTGTTAGGTTTCAAGAGTGGATGGTTTTGAAACCATCTTTGATTTCCAAGATTTTCCAGATCTTATTGGATCATAAAAATAATCACCATGTTTTGCTTGTTGATAAGACTGAACTTGTTGTTGGTATTTTAAGGCACATACAAAGATGGAGTTATTCGAGTATTTCGAACGAGTATAGATTGTACTCTAACAGTAAAGCCAATTATGCCGTCGAAGTTTTCTTGGAGTTGATTACAGTTGAATTAATACCGTATGAAGATGAATTATTACAATTGGAGATGGAGGGGGAGGGGAATGTAGATGTAATAGCCATTGAAGAAGAGGATGATAAAGTGAATAATGAAGATGATGACTTTGAAGATGATGACTTTGAAGATGATATCTTTGAAGATGAAATGAGTGGATTGCATGATATTGAAGAAGATGACGAAGAAGTTTCTCACTATGAACATAGTGGTAAATCTACAGCACAGTCAATCCCAATGGTGAAAAGAGAAAGTGTAGGTAACTGCTTAAGCAATAACTCATACAACGGTGGCTCTTTCAAAAGAAGAGTCAGTTTTGCCACATCTTCTGGGAAATCCCCACTGCAATCGCAATCGTTTGGTTCTAAATTATCAATGTCAACATCACCTCAAATACCGAAGAATTTACTTAAATTAGTGGAGATGAGAAAGCAAAAGAAACAAAGACATAAAGAGGCAAATACTAATACCAGTAATATAAATAATAATCCTCATGAACGGAATGCACTTGAATTTCCTAAAGACAATAAAAGCTTAGAATTGAAGGCTGATACAAACAACACAGATGAATATTTAAATGATACTGGAGCATTATTAACCAAACAGTTAAAGTCAAACCTGGTGTTGTCTGCAGAAGATGAAGCTAATACCACAAAAGCTACAACCAACTCCAGTAGCAGTGAGGTGAGTCCGAGTCCAGTGCAGTCAATAGCGCCAAAGCCGCACCAATCCGATGGTTTATTAGGTAAAGGTAGAGGTAAAGTGATTAACTTTTATCAACCAAACAATGATTTTAGATTTATCAACGATAAAAACAAAAGGATCAATTCAACAATTAAAATCCGGTTGCCGAAGGAGGAGAATCTACCCTTATGGTTTGTGCAATTAAGGGAACTTTGGGAAGAAGAATTTGTGCGGCTCAACCATAACTACGATGCGGATGCGTCGATTTAGGTCGATAGACTTTTTTTTATCCTTTTTCGCTTCCTTCACTCTTTCCATTATACTCGCTTGGGACTGCTATATTAAATCACTGTTATATATAGTTATTTTATATACTATCTTTATGAGAATCGTTACAGCCACAACGGAGTTTGCTACATCCTCAGCAAATTATATAATATATTATGTAATATTTGTATGACATAATTAATTGTGCCGACTACATAATCACTTATCTTATATTTTCGTGTGCCACACAACATAAAAATATCGAACTATCTAAGTGCAATTTCCGAAACTTTTACTTTATGTGTGGGTGTTTTTTTTTCCCGCTTATGTCGATTTAAGACTTTTCCGCCCGTTTGCAGGTCTCCATTTTGTCTCTCAGATCCGATGAAACTCGGTAATCTCTGTTTCTCTCGCTTACTCTCTCACTCTCATTCACTTTCTCTTCACTTTCTCTTTTACCTGATATATCAAGTCAATAATTTTCAACATACCCTATTAATTCACCCTCTATCGTATAGTCACTTTTTTTGTCTCTTCATTTTAATAGTCAAAAACACTTGAAAATAAAAATGGTCCAAAAGGTTTTATTATTAGGTTCTGGTTTCGTCGCCAAACCAACCGTTGACGTTTTAGCAAAGCAACCTGACGTTGAAGTCACTGTTGGTTGTAGAACTCTATCAAAGGCTAAAGAGCTAGCCGGCGATGTTGCTCAAGCCATCTCAATTGATGCTACCAAGCAAGAAGAATTAGATGCCGAAGTCACCAAGTTTGACCTAGTCATTTCTTTGATCCCATACATTTACCACGCTAACGTTGTCAAGGCTGCCATCAAGTCAAGACACACCAACGTTGTTACCACTTCTTACATCTCTCCAGCTTTGAAAGAATTAGAACCAGCTATCAAGGAAGCCGGTATTATTGTTATGAACGAAATTGGTTTAGACCCAGGTATCGATCACTTGTACGCAGTTAAGACTATTGACGAAGTTCACAAGGCAGGTGGTAAGATCAAGTCTTTCTTATCTTACTGCGGTGGTCTACCAGCCCCAGAAGCTTCTGACAATCCTTTAGGTTACAAGTTCTCTTGGTCTTCAAGAGGTGTCTTATTGGCCTTAAGAAACCAAGCTAAGTACTACAAAGATGGTGAAGTTGTTAACGTTTCATCCGAAGATTTAATGGCCACTGCTGCTCCATACTTTATTTACCCTGGTTTTGCTTTAGTCTGTTACCCAAATAGAGATTCAACCACTTACAAAGAATTATACCACATCCCAGAAGCTGATACTGTTATCAGAGGTACTTTAAGATTCCAAGGTTTCCCAGAATTCATTAAAGTCTTAGTTGACTTAGGTTTCTTAAAGGAGGACCCAGTCGAGATCTTCTCCAAGCCAGTTGAATGGAAAAAAGCTTTATCAACCTACATTGGTGCTGCATCAGACTCAGAATCTGACATCATCGCCAAGATTGACTCTTTAACCAAGTTCAAGAGTGAAGCTGACAGGGAAAGAATCTTAGCCGGTTTTAAATGGTTAGGTTTATTCTCATCAACCTTAACCACCGCTAGAGGTAATGCTTTAGACACTTTATGTGCTACTTTAGAAGAATTGATGCAATATGCTGACGATGAAAGAGATATGGTTGTTTTACAACACAAGTTTGGTATCGAATGGGCCGATGGTTCATCTGAAGTTAGAACTTCTACTTTAGTTGATTACGGTGTTATTGGTGGTTACTCATCAATGGCTAAGTTAGTTGGTGTTCCATGTGCCGTTGCTGTTTTACAAATCTTGAACGGTTCAATGAGCACCCCTGGTTTATTCGCCCCAATGTCTCCAGAAATCAACGATCCAATCATGAAGATCTTGAAGGATGACTACAACATCTATCTAACTGAAAAGACTTTGTAAGTTTTCTTCATTTTTTTGGTGTTAGTAAAGTAAATGAATTATTTTCTTAACTCAAACTAGTTTTGATATTTTATATATATTTTTTTTCAATATACGTATCCATTCTATAATAATTCAACAAAAGTGACAAAAAAGCAAGTAAGTATGCAAGTAAGCAGATCTGCACAGCCTGCAAGTTTTAATCAGAAGAAACGAAAGAGCGAAGAACGACTGACTACCCACCGCGCATCATTCTATTGCTTTGATAATAATAGATATATCAATCACGGCTATTTTATCAGTGCCCAGCTGATTATCAACCTTCATTCCAATCTATCTCAGTCAACTAGTCTATTTTAACCCTAAAACCACACAAAAAAATGTTCAGTAAGTTTAAAGCAATCAAATCAGATATAAGAACAACGATTAAAAAGGAAGAATTGGACGGCAAGCACGAAGATGAAACGGCAGTTCATAGGGCCTTGCTGAAATACTTTAAAGAGAATAACTTGGCGTTACCTGAATGGCTACCTTCTAAGGTTGACCATCATTCCCACCACTATCATAACAATCAACAGCAACAAGGCAATGGTGTGAGTAAACAGTTACTGAATAGATTTAGTTCCAATATTTCCCTTTCTTCAAACGATCACTCCCAACAGCAGCAGCAACAACAGCCAGATAACCACCTAAGGCCACGAATTCAGACATCCAGATTTTCAAACTCGTCACATACAACTACAAATACAACTGTAACAAGTGACATCCCACAATATCCACTCCCGACGAATAAGCCACCATCGCATCATAACACCAAGAATCCTATTCAAAATAACTTAAGTCACCTAAACAGCACTGCCAAGTGTGCGGTTTCCTCGTTGACATCGAGGTTTTCATCACCAACATCACACAATGAAATCAGTAATAATGGAGCAAACATAAGATCCTCGTCAACGTCACAACTACAAAATTCTACCCAATCATTATATCGTCAACAACATAACGGCAGTAGCGTTGTTGAAATGACTAGACCAGATCCTGCTAATAGAAGTGCGAGTCAAGGAACGACGCCGAGGGTGAGCCGATTTGCTATTAAGAAAAGCTGGGAATGAATCATGTTATTGTCTATACTGTATCTATATTGTTATATATTTATTCATATGCCAAATAGCTATCATTTAATGTTAACTTGTTTTGTTAGAGGGAGCCACTGATAAAATGTAGACAAGTGAAGTGAAGAGGTGAAAGGGAATATAAAGTGTTGTGAGCCCTGAAATTAGCGCCAAAGAACAATTATATCTGTGTCGCGAAAGGAGCTCGTTAGCAAAGCAAAACCCAACAACAACATCGTTTCCTGTTGTTTGTTTTTATATTTTGATTAATACCTTCTCTCTTTGACATTCAGAGAATAATATTTCGTTATACATATGCAACTATCTATAGCTTTCCATTAGATTTGTATTGGTCTGCAAAAGAATAGTAATATATGTTCATATTTTGAAACATTGGCACTCACTCACGTACACCTACATATATCAATAATCTTACAGCACATAAAACAAAAAGATAAAAACACCCAAGGATCAAACAAAATAATTGACATCCAACTAGAAAACGTTACTTCCCCTTTTCGCTTTTTCCCCACATATATTAATGACGGCAACAACATCACCTTCAGACAGCATGGATACAAAAACCACGTCAACGGCAGATGATTCTTTATTACCTTCAACTTCGAAAAAGGAAGCAAACCCAACTTCAACCTCAGCCACCACCACCGGTGCAGCTGGTAGACCACTAAAGAAACCAAGAATAATCATTGATGAAACGGTCAAAATCCCATCAATGGTTGAAACTGCAGATGCACCAATTAGAATCTCTAAAAAAATCATTCAATCTATAGATTCACAAAAGTTTGGACAACTGCAGCAGCAGCAGTTAGCACCAAATGATAAAACAGACGAAGGTAAAGTTACAAATGGAAGTCCAGTTATTGAGGAATTGAAAAAGCAACAACAACAACAAGGAGAAGAAGAAACACAACACCGTCCACCATCGGAAGATGAACAGCGGAAACAGCAACACCAAGGCATCAGTGATCAGTTAGCTAAATCGGAAAGAGAACTGACTGACACTGATATTTTGTCACATTTAGCTGATGATGTTGAATTATACCAAAAGAGAGTTCAACAAAAGAGACAGATTGAAGTTGATTTAGGACACATTTCTACAGTTTCCGATGGGAATGAACTTAGCGGTGATGCCGTTACTGATGATACTAAAGGACCAGGGTTTGCAGTTGATGGCGAAAGTACTGATGCTACGAAATTAACCATAGGTGACCTTGATGCAAAAAGAGCAGCTAAAAGACAAAACAAAAGAAAACTTGAAGATAGCGAACAACAACAAGGTTCCAGTACTACTAGCAACAAGCCAGCCAGACAAACTTTGGCATGGACAAAAGCAGAAGATGATGCCATAGTTTACTACAAGGAAGAGCTAAAGTACCCATGGAAATCAATTGAAGAAGTTTTGAAAGGTAGACATTCCTGGCAAGCTATTCAAATGAGATACTTGCGTAATTACAAATCACGTAAGGATAAGTGGTCAAGATACATGGAAGTGAAACTAATAAATGCGATTCGTAAAGATTGGGAGAGCAGATGGAAAAGAATCAGTTCTGAACTAACCGGTGATGCAATGACCGTTGAAAGGTGCGTTTTGAAGAACGTTGATCTTTGTAAGAGAATTGATGATGCTGAGATTTTGTCAATTTTTGAAAACAAAGAAATCACTAGTGGCTATTCAAATCTAGGTGCCGATATTAAAGATGCTGAAAGTCATAAAAAATTGATGTTGGTTTATATGGGATTGGATTCGATCAGTTATGAAAGTGACGATGAAAATGGAGGTTCTGGTGGTGCCAAGCCAACTAAAGAAGAGGGTGAAAATGCAGAAGTTGCAATCAGTGAAGAGTTATAAGGTGTTTGTGTAATATCTTTTCCATTTTTCTTTTATGTTTTTTTGTAGAAATTTTGTGTTTTGTGTTTTGTGCTTTTTTTGATTTTCATAATTTCCACCCATATGTATATTGATAACCACTCATTCAAGCAAATGAGAAAAAAAAAACTTTAATAATCCGGCTTATTAATAGAACAAGAGTTAGAAGTATTTTTTTTGTTACTGTTATGGCCAAGGTTACGCGGTTGTAAAAAAGGAAACTACAAAAAGACCGGCTCTTCTTCGTTCTCTGCTCCCTTTCTCTTAAGCTGTTGGTATTAGGGTTGAAAACCTAAACTTGGCATAAAGTCACCGTTCAGTTAACCGTTCGCTTTTTAAAAAGGATGGTTTCTTTTCTTCATGGCTATAATATCAACATGAATGAATCGCCAAAGATGGTGGGGATGAGAAATGATAGCGTTAAAAGATACTAATATGCTGATATGTTGTTACTAAGAAACAAACGACTCATGAGGCTGTTCTTTTTATGGTTATTGTCGGTTGTTTCCCAATTTTATTGTTAATATAACAAATATATATATATGCAAACATTTTTTTCTATTGCATATGTCATCTTTTTTTTAAAAAAATTTTACTTTGACAGGGGGGAGAATAAGGGGAGGGAAGATGGTATTCGCTTGTTTTCTTGAAAGGCAGGTAGGTGGGAATTCACGGTTTATATTGTGTTGTTACTAAAGCATAAAGCTTGTTGATCGGGTTGGTGCGGTGAGATGTTTCTTTTATTTAAATCCGCTGGTTGGTTGTTTGTTGATCACTACAGTTGTAAAAAAATGTCGTCTTGAATTATATTGACGTAATGAAGATGCATTTTCTTCTTGGTATTACTACTATAGTTACAACTGAACCTGAATCTGAAATAAGAAAGAAATGGGAGAAAAACCAAGAAAAGACCGGCCGGGAAACAATTTGAGTTTTTTTTTTATTTTATTTTTTTTGTGTTCGTGTGTGAAAAAAAAAAGCTTAAATAAATTGAAATGATGTAATTGGTTGGACCCTCAAAGTTAAGTTTATAGTTTGTTCTATTTTAGTACTTGTTTCATATATTCTATATTCGTACTTTCTAGATTTTATTATATTGTATATTCACACCTCTTATATTATTATTAATATTATCCTAATTCATTTATTAATTAATGATACCTCTATGCATATACATACATTTATATCACCAATAAAGTAAAAGAATCGCTACGTCACAACCCTACTTCTGTCCCTATTAAATAGGATTTATTATACCCGTTGGTTAAATTGTTGTTTCTCTTGCGCGCGCTCGCATGGAAAAATAATTATAGGTGTGATTTATTTATTAAAAATACATAAAAGTATGATGTATCTTGTTGCAATAGTACAATAATACAATAGCCGCAGACCCAATAAAAGCACCTACTGGTTCTACGGCTTGTGTGCTCGTTTTATTTCACCGAACCGACTTCAAAAAACAGACAAAATGACAGACAAGCTACATATTGTAATATTCCCTATTTCAGAAATAGCCCTAATGGATTTATTGTTTCAGGCCAAAAAAAAAAAAGATAATAACCAGGTGTTTATATGCTGTACTCAATTAAATGTATGATTGATTCAATGGAAAGGTACCTATCTATCTTTATCATATCAGTATAGATCGTACAAGTACTTGTATAAAGCACTCAAATAGAAATACGGTTATCAAACGACACAATCTTTGTGTTAATATGAGGTGGTTAAGATGGGACGGGTAAATGGATGAGCATAAAGTGTATATAGACAGATGCATAGATATCTGTATGACAAGCTTTGTTAAAACCCTAAAAGGTGTTCTCCCTGTGGTGTTCTGTAATACGTCGTATATATGTACGTGTGTATGTATTTGTATTGAGCGAGTGGGTGAGCGAGGGAATGTTCAGTGGGTGATTCTACGGCTATCTCAGTATCGGACTGATATGACTAATCTCGACAAAAAGAAGACAGACAGATCTTTAAATTCCACAAATTCACCGGGGAGGCACGCAGGCGGCAGGCAGGCAATCTAACTAAAATTATACAGAGCGAGCAAAAAAAAAACGGCGCATAAACCGGGCCGCACCCACACCACACGAACTCGCCTGTTAATAATAAATAAATCCAACCTATTTTTCATTTCAATATCTTTTTTAATTGTCAGTTTTGAAATGGGTGGTTGGAAAATAACATAATGTCAACCACATAACCAAGATCCGAGTGATTTCACCTTTATTGTAGTGGATGGAACGGTGTATCATAGACCTTAAACTGTGGCTATGTTTGTTCTACTACATAAAAAAAACCCCTCCCTCCTTACCCCGAGCCAACACCGAGCCAAAACCGGTTGAATCAATTATAAGCCGATTCTCTATTTTTGATCCAACCCGATTCGATCCATTTTGTTTCGTCTCTACTTTTTTATCGCCAATAGAAAAGCGGCAGCCATCTAGCCGCATTAAAATTTTCATGTTATTAATATGTTATTGATGTATACATATGAAAAAAAATTAGAAGAAAAAAATACGATCGCGGGCCAATGTGATTTATACTAGTTTTATTGTACGTTATATCCACTAATACGTTTTATATCATTTCCAAAACCCCTGGAATAATATAAGTGAACCCTTGCTTCAAATTGAAAAAAAGCTGTTCAATAAAGGTGCTCAACAGATACTAAACAACATAAACGAATTTAAGTTTTATTGTTTCTTCTTTTCTTAATAGTTGAAACTCCCATTCGGAGATGTTTGGCAAGTTTTATTCATAAGAGGGGGGAGGGAACTAATAAATATACTGTAAAAGGAGAAACAACAAATATAAAATTTGATCTAGATCAAACTTTTTAATCAAACATGTAGATATTTATACTTATGATATGATATACAAAGAATATATATAGTTTATATATATCAAGATTAATAGAGTACAACAGTTATTTTATGATTGGTTTAGTATATCGTTTAGTCGTTTAGCATTCTTCCTGGTGGTAGCGGTGCTCCTGCTCCTGGAGCTGTCGTGGTGGTTGTATTGGTATCAATATTTGAGTTGCTATTTGGATTAAAGGTGGCTCCCGTCATCACATTCGTAGATGTAGTTCCCGGCTTTGCAACATTATTAGCTGCCAATTTCATCAACTTTTTTTGCTCCTCTTGTTGCTGTTGTTGCTGTTGCTTTTTACTTGGTTTTCTTCTAATTATGATTTTTGGATAGTTTGAACTGGCTCTACCTCTTTTCTTTTCTTTTCTCATATAAGTGCAAACGGAATTGATTTTAACGCATTGTAAACATTTAGGTAAATCACCTGAACATTTTGTTCTCTTTTGGTTGCATAAATCGCAAGCTTTTTTAGTTCGACTGTATTTTGTTGATTTATTACCATTATGGGTTGAAAATGAGGATGATGATGATGGCGGTGGTGGTGGTGCTGCTGATGGTAGCATGGAATCATCAAACTTGTTTCTTTGCGAATGTGAATCATCGTCAGATATTGAAGTTGCTGGTGATAGTGGGGATATAGAGGATGTATTTGATGTTGATAATTGAAAGGATGGCTGTTTTGGAGCGCTTGAACTTGTTGAAATTCTCGATTGTTGTAGTTGTTGTGGTTGCTGGTTTAAATGATGAATATGAGTGCCGTAACTCGCCGGCGCTATGAATCCGTTTGATAGGATAGGTGGTGATGAATTTGAGGTTGATCCTCCATTATTTAAAATTGATGGTAATATGGTGGAAATTGATGGTAAACTTGAGGATAGATTGATGCTTTTTGTGAACGTATCGGAAGATACAAGGTTTGGAGAAGATGAATAGTATTGACTGGTGTTAGCAGTTGGATAAGTACTTGTTGGATTCATAGTTATTCGTGGGGGCAACGAAAGTTGACATTTTTGTGCTTGGTTGTAACGTTGGTCTATTTCATTAAAGGACGGCAATTTAGGCAGCAGCGGTGGCTGTTGTCGTTGTTGTTGTTGTTGTTGTTGAAGTATATACTGGCTATTTACTTGGCTGCTGCTATTTGGTTGTTGAAACGGGTGATAGTGCTGTTGATTGTTGAAATGGTTGAACGGTTGCATTATCGAGTGGATATAAATATTTATATATGTGTGTGTTGAAAAGCAAAGATATTTCTAAGCACTGCTAAAAATAAATAAAAAATGAACCACAAATAACGGCAATGGATCAAGGTATAAAAAGAGATAAATGGAAAATGAATGATATATTAGAAAGGAGAAAGAGAAAAGGGTGATCAACAAGGTTATATATATATATGGATATTAAATAAACAATCAATATTTCACAATGTGGATGATACATAAATAACGTAATGATGGAATAAAAATTAATGGAAATAAAATGGACATAAGAGGAAAAATTATCGGCAGGGAGTAAAAGCAAGCGTATCGGGGACCAGCAGCATACGGTTTTATGGTTATGGGGCTATTAATAAAAAAAAACGCAAGCCGCGCAGTAGACACCAACACCGAGATCAGGCAATCAATTAAGTAGTAAAGTTATTGGATTTTGAATGTTTTTTTTCTCTCTTTTTTTCGTTCCTCTTTAGGAATTAACAAGTTGCCGATAGATCGTGTATATTTATGTATATATAGATACCTTTCCTCCTATAGTAATAAATACTAGCGCGAATAATAATGTGTAACCAAATGGAATACTAAAGATTATTTGTTTATGCTGTACATAACAATTAGAGAATACTACAGTACTGACACCAAATGACCGACCGATGGGAGTGGGAGTAAGGTAAATAAAAAGGGGAGGGGGAACCGGAACTGGGATTGGAACTGGAACTCAAGCAGGGGGGGGCAGGGATGGGATGGATGTATCAACCATCAGCATTATGAATTAAACGACCTCCCCCGTCCGGAATCAGTAACTCACCCGCACCAACATACAGTACCTACGACCACTAAATGTTTTTTTTTTAGTCCTGTGTGCAGTCCGACGCCGCATGATAAATGTCCCAATTTGGAACTAAAACCCGGAAACAAAGAAAGAAAGAAAGGGAGACATGTTTTTTAGACATTGAGTGACAGTAGAATTATAGTTATATATATATATCAGAAGGACATAGCCGTTTTTATTCTCGCCAGTGTGTGTGTGTATGTATGTAGGGTATGGGTAAGGAGAGGGGAATGGAGGGGAAGAGAAGGCAAGATGATGTGATTCTTCAATAACCATTCGATTAACCCATACATACATCTCCCCTACATATATGATTTCTATAGCCTTTTGCTTTTGTCAAGGGGCAAACGTGAAATTTTACGTTCTCTCTTTTTATTTCAAATGATCAGCCAAAGACATGTATCTAATGTATATTATATGGTAGGCTATATATACACTCATTTCTATTGAGCATATAGAATACCTATTTATTCAAACCCCGTTGCTGAAAATTTTTTTTTTATCACTCGGGTCGGATCCGCATTACGTCCGTGTCCGTTCAAGTTGTTGACCAAAAAGACAATAGAAAACAAGAAAGTCTTCTATTGGGTTGGAATATATTTGTATGTATGTTATGTATGTGTGTATAGTACTACCGACCGCACCCTCACGCACGCACGGTCGCACGCACACACGCACACATATCTAAATCTGCTGGTACTATCATCATTATTATTACAAAGCGGTTTGAAATAATAGTATTATAATCTGCATTTATTTCATCTCTGTTGAGAGGAGTGTGTGTAAGTAAACGTACGCGGTGGAGTTAAGATGGGACAAATATGGGGCGAGTTTTTAGTAGGTGTGTTTTAATTTTTTTTTGACTTTTTTTTTTTTTGACTTTTCACAGGTGTGTTGATAATAATATATAGACAAGAGTGTTTTTGTGTAGATAATCATATTCTTTGTTTAATTATTATGTATTTATTCAACCTTAATTTTTTGCGTTTTTATTGAACAATTGTTTTCTTCTTGTTTTTAAGTTGTTGTATTACACTGCAACACAAGCGTACATGAGCAGTATATTACTGAACGGAGACAGTGTATGCCGCTTTAGTATACTGTTGTAAAAGTTTTCTTGTTTTTTCCGATGCTTGGCTGCTTTTACAAAGTGAATTTCGAATTTTGCAATGTCTAGATACCAACTAACCAACTAACCTGCTAGCTAATTAACCGATGAAAGAATTCCAGTGATCTTCCTGTTAGGAATCGATGTGTTTTCTTGCACTGTTGTATTTTCTCCCCCTGACTCGCTCCATTTTGGCCTCCTTTCTTTCCTTCTTTTACTGGCTCTCTCCTTCACGTATGTAAGAAAAAATAAAAGAAAAGAAGAGGAAAAATAATCAATGCATTCGGAAACAATAGATACGAACAAGTTGAAAAAATCTCTGTTTATAAAACACATGTTTTTAATCGTTTATCAAATCCCATGTGATTAGATAAAGGACACGAGTGTCGGAGTATATATACGTATTAGTAGGCACAGACCGTCTATTCATTAGTTCATTCATTCATTCAAACATGGATAAATAGATGCATACTGTTGCTAATCACGATCATCGGGCGGTTAATTACAACACCGTCTACGGTCTCTGAAGTTGAGAGATTTTCATTTTCCCATTCAATCATTAGTATATTTTTTTCTATCTCCTTTAGGAAATCTAAGATTTCTCGCAGTTTTGTACTAAAAAGCTATTGTTGGATTTTAGTTTGTTGGTATCCTCTTTTTGTAATACTTTAAAAAAAAAAATAGTCTACTATGTCTATAGATTGTACATATATATAAATATCTATAAATGCATGCTTCTTACAATTCGATTTACAAACATAACTTGGTTTCAAATGTTTCAATTATTAAGAAAATAGAAACGAATGAATGAAATCCCATTAGTTTTTATTAATCATCACAACGTATGACTTCAAACTTTAATATTTGTTAAAACAAAGACCTTCTCGGCCGTCACCAACCAATCAGATTAATTAAACTGAACTAAGTGAGACAGACTACTTACCTCCCACCATCTTTATTCTGGAATTTTTTTGGATTATTATAAATTAAATAC
Source organism: Ogataea trehalophila (assembly GCA_003707645.2). Classification (NCBI taxonomy): domain Eukaryota; kingdom Fungi; phylum Ascomycota; class Pichiomycetes; order Pichiales; family Pichiaceae; genus Ogataea; species Ogataea trehalophila. The sequence continues at coordinate 123,921 of PPKI02000021.1, forward strand.
GATGTCTAAATTGAGAAACGATAGTGTGAATATCAAATCAAACAGCTCAGATTTTTGATTATATAAGATATGATGTCATTTCTATTTTGTGTTTTTCAGTGGCAAAATCGCGTTGTTAAATTGGGAGTTGTTTGATTCAATCCTTTTGCCTCACTTCACCCACGCATGGATCTCCAACCTTCGAATTTCCAAGGTTAGCTTTGGGATAATATTGCCACCGATAGCACAGACACACACACACACTCACTCACTCACTCACATACTGTGATCGTAATTGAAACTTAACTCCTTTTTTAACGTATATTTGTATTACTTTTAATTGATTTGATCTATTCTCTTCCCTCTCCAATCCCATTGTACCTCAATTATTATTCAATCAATCAATCAATCAATCAATCAATCAATCATAGATATATATATATATATATATCATTTTGTTTTGTGTATTTTTTTTGTCGATATTTAAAATACTTTAACCTTTTTCATTCAATATAGTCAAACGTTATATATATTTCCAGAAATAAACAAGAAAATTAATAATGACAGGTACTGAAAAGAAACCACTTTTAGATGCCTCTGGAAGAGATATGGAACCAGAAGATTCCACTGCTACTGCTATTTTAAGAAGAAAGAAGAAGGATAATGCATTAGTTGTTGATGATGCCACTAATGATGACAATTCAATCATTTCGATGTCTTCAAATACTATGGAACTGTTGCAATTGTTCCGTGGTGATGCTGCTCTAGTCAAAGGTAAAAAGAGAAAAGATACCGTTTTAATTGTCCTTGCAGATGATGACATGGAAGATGGTGTTTGTAGAATCAACAGAGTCGCAAGAAATAATTTGAGAGTTAGATTAGGTGACGTTGTTTCCATTCATCCATGTCCAGAAATCAAATTTGCCACCAGAATCTCAGTCTTACCAATTGCCGATACCATTGAAGGTTTAACAGGTTCGTTATTTGATGTTTTCTTAAAACCATACTTTGTTGATGCTTATAGACCTGTTAGAAAAGGTGACCATTTTGTTGTCAGAGGTGGTATGAGACAAGTTGAATTCAAAGTTGTTGAAGTGGAACCTGAAGAACATGCAATTGTTTCACAAGATACTATAATACATTCAGAAGGTGAACCAATTAATAGAGAAGATGAAGAAAATAACTTGAATGAAGTTGGTTACGATGATATCGGTGGTTGTAGAAAGCAAATGGCACAAATTAGAGAATTGGTTGAATTACCATTAAGACATCCACAATTGTTCAAAGCTATTGGTATCAAGCCACCAAAGGGTATCTTGATGTACGGTCCTCCAGGTACTGGTAAGACTTTAATGGCTAGAGCTGTTGCCAACGAAACTGGTGCATTCTTTTTCTTAATCAATGGTCCTGAAATCATGTCAAAGATGGCTGGTGAATCAGAATCAAACTTGAGAAAAGCTTTTGAAGAAGCTGAAAAAAATTCACCTGCTATTATCTTTATTGATGAAATCGATTCAATTGCTCCAAAGAGAGACAAGACTAACGGTGAAGTTGAAAGAAGAGTTGTTTCACAACTATTAACTTTGATGGATGGTATGAAGGCTAGATCCAACGTTGTTGTTATTGCCGCTACCAACAGACCAAATTCCATTGATCCAGCATTGAGAAGATTTGGTAGATTTGATAGAGAAGTTGATATTGGTATCCCTGATGCTACTGGTAGATTAGAAGTTTTAAGAATTCACACCAAAAACATGAAGCTTGGTGGTGATGTTGACCTGGAAACCATTGCCGGTGAAACTCATGGTTACGTCGGTGCAGATATTGCATCTCTATGTTCTGAAGCTGCTATGCAACAAATTAGAGAAAAGATGGATCTCATTGATCTTGATGAAGAAAACATTGATGCTGAAGTTTTAGACTCATTGGGTGTTACTATGGATAATTTCAGATTTGCCCTTGGTAACTCTAACCCATCTGCATTACGTGAAACTGTTGTTGAATCTGTCAATGTTACTTGGGATGATATTGGTGGTTTAGATGGTATTAAGGCTGAATTAAAGGAAACTGTTGAATACCCAGTGTTACATCCAGATCAATACTCCAAGTTTGGTTTATCACCATCTAAAGGTGTCTTATTCTTTGGTCCACCAGGTACCGGTAAGACATTATTGGCTAAAGCTGTTGCCACTGAAGTTTCTGCCAATTTCATTTCTGTTAAAGGTCCTGAATTATTGAGTATGTGGTATGGTGAATCTGAATCCAACATTAGAGATATCTTTGACAAAGCTAGAGCTGCCGCTCCAACTGTTGTGTTTTTGGATGAATTGGATTCCATTGCTAAAGCTAGAGGTGGTAGTAACGGTGATGCTGGTGGTGCCTCTGATAGAGTTGTTAATCAACTATTAACTGAAATGGATGGTATGAACGCTAAGAAGAATGTCTTCATTATTGGTGCTACTAACAGACCAGATCAAATCGATCCAGCTATTTTAAGACCAGGTAGATTGGATCAATTGATCTACGTTCCATTGCCAGATGAAGCTGGTAGATTATCAATTTTGACAGCACAATTGAGAAACACTCCATTAGAACCAGGCTTAGATCTAGCTGCCATTGCCAAATCAACAAACGGTTTCTCCGGTGCTGATTTATTATACATTGTTCAAAGATCTGCTAAATTTGCTATCAAGGACTCTATTGAAGCCAAGAAGAGATACGATGATGAACACCCAGTTAAGGCTGAAGGTGAAGAAGATGTTGAAATGAAGGCTGAAGAATCTGAAGACTTCGTTGATCCAGTTCCATTCATTACCAAGGCTCACTTTGAAGAAGCTATGAAGACTGCTAAACGTTCTGTTTCACCAACTGAATTAAGACGTTACGAAGCTTATGCACAACAGCTGACTGCCTCTAGAGGACAATTCAGTAACTTCAAGTTTGGTGATGAAGCTTCTTCTGGCTTGACCGATCCTGCTGGTGCCGCTGGTGCCACTGATGCTGCTTCAGGTGCTGCATTTGGATCCGTTGAAGATGATGAGGATGATTTATACAATTAAGTTCTGTAATCCTTTCTTTCGATGTGATGTCATCTCATGTCATGTCATGTTATGTTATGTGTGCTTTACTGTTTTTTTTTCTGATCTAGATTGTGCTTAACGTACCATTATGGTTTTTTTTTCTAATCTCGTTTGCCTTACGTCAACGTTTTTTTTTTTTTTCTTTCGTTTGATTTTTGCCTCCTTCTTCCCTCTCTCTCTTCCCCCTCCTCCTTGTTGTTTGATTTTATTGAGTATGTGTTTTTCTTTTTTTGTTATTGTTATTCTCTTATTATTATTCATATTTTTTTATTTTGTACTTGTCATTATTGATCTTTATACTACCTAATTTAATTCTTTTTAAGTTAATAGCTAATTTTAAACTGTATAATGCTTGAACACATTACAAATAGAAGCTGAATGCAAAGTTCATATTTAAAGCGTCGAAGTAAAATGTTTCATTATCAAGGGAAAAAAAGGAAAACCATAGTGAAAAGAAAAAAAAAGAGGTATCTAAATAACTGAGTGAGAATATTAAGAATAAACTGGTATCAAATGCAAGTTAATAAGTGAACAAGTAAAACTGTAAAGTGTCCCGAAAAAACAAAAATGTAAGAAAAAAAAAATAATTAAATAAACAAAAAATCAAAGACAAAACATCGCTAGTGAATATCCTTTCTAAACAACAGATATAAGCAAGATTCTTAAGCACGCATATAGCAGCCATCGTTAACCACTCTTAAAGGTATAGAAACATTGATTGGCTGCTGCTGCTGCTGTTGTGTGTAACATTGGTCAGTGTTGCTGATACTCCTCACTTCATTTTCTTTCAAATTAGCATGTACGTTTTCAAAACTCAACAACCTCAATGGTTTAGGCTTAAACTTATAATTCAGTTCACTACTAACACCACGAGCAACAGAATCTTCATGACTGTAATGTTTTAAATTGTTTATCGAAATGTTGTTTAATGTATTGTTTATGTTTTGATGATGCGGTTGTTGGTAGTAGCGAGGTGTTGTCATTGATGAAGACGATTGGATTGATGATGTGGATGTTGATGTTGATATTAATGATGGCACTGAGGATGTTGACGATGAAGGTGTCGGTAATTGTGATTGTTGTGATTGGTATATGTTGTTTAGAGTTTGATGGCCCGTGACTCTTTTAACTGGTTGTCTAGTTGGTGGAGATGGGTAGTATGATTGTCTTGAAATTGAGGAGGAAGATGTAGAAGCAAACAACGGTTCTGTTGTGGAAGAAGATGATGAACAACTAGAGATAGATCTTGATGAAATGGCTCTTGTAATGTGTTCTTTATTAGAGTGTGACAATTTAGCTTCACTTTGGTATCTCAATTTCTTTTTGATTGGTTCTAAGAAGGAGCTGAAATTGCTGATTAAATCTTCATCAGAAATTCTTAGGTTATCCCAACCCAGGTATTCAATAAGTTCTCTTTCCAAAACGTTAACATCTTGTAGCGTTAATAACCCATCGGTGTATTGTGCCCAATGCTTGTTCATTGGTGAAGTATCGTTAAGGTTCTTGGCAGCCAGTATCAAACAACCTAAAAAGATTCTGTGTCTTGTTGTTTCCATTCCTGTTGAATTTGGTGGTAATATTGAACGTAATCTTGTTAGGTAAACTAAAGAAGACATCAAAGTTGAGGTTTGAACGTGTGTGTAAACGACCAAACGTTCGATGAAAGTGTATAGGTCTGGGATTTCTGGTTGTTGTTGAAATTTTAATGACTTGCATTCTTCAATTGGTGTTGTTGGTGGTGATGCATAGTAGATGTTGTTGCTATTTGATGATGATGAAGATTTTGGAAGTGCAATAACAGAGTTTGTAGTGGCAACTAAGAAATGAATCATGTCTGCAGAGATAGCTTTTCTTAAGAAAATGTAAACAGCTTGTAAGTCGGACATGTTTGATGTATAATGTATATTCAAATAGATTGTTTTAATTTGTGACAGGTATAATTGAAGCAATGGAGTTTTTATTGAATACAACTCAACTATGTGTATATGATTGGTAGCAATGGTTATGTATTATATACTTATTTGGGAACAAAAAATGAAAGGATCTAAATGAAAAATAAAACAACTTGTTAAAGATTGCATTCAAATTCATGTATCAGTAAACTGGAAGTAAAAAAAAAAAAGTTATTCTCTAAAGGAAGGTGGAAAGTTATTTTGATCCAATTATAAATAGATTAAAGGGAAAGTTAATTGAGTATATACTGTGAATAAATTGTTGTTTGAAGAATTGACGTGAAGAGAATTAAATAAAACAAGAAAAATCGTCTTGAAAGATATCAATGTAAATGGAAATGGAAAGTGAAAAAAAAAAAAACCTTTAGCGTGCCTTCCTTCGTCAAAGGGGGATCACGATAAGACAATTGTTCAAATTGGGCAATTGTGAGATTTATAAAATAAGAATAAAAGACGCGTCGCGTTTGTTTGAAAGGAGGTGATGACGCCATATGCTAACTGGGGAAACGAATCTACTGTGTTGTGTTCAAAGGAAAAACTTGGTTTACAGGAATGTAATCCCACGAAGATTGACAGTTTTGGTATGTGTATATATATATACGTACACGTTCACACGAATATTAATTACTACAGATATGAGCTATTAATGTGTAGATCTTGATAGGCTTCTAGGTGTAATGTTTATAGTCTTAGAGTCACCATATGGTACTCGTACTACATACTCAAGTTAACTGCATACACATCTCATAGAAAAAGGATAATCGATGGCATTTGCCAACAAACCAAGTCTAGTTAATTATGTATATAGTCAGTGGATCGCCTTAAAAGATTTCCGGTTTTAATGGTCATTTCGCAAAAGGTTAGCATTGGAACGGTAATTACAGTCGCGTCGTGATAACCTTAGTCGCTTTTCCAATTCTTTGACGAACAGTCAAAATTTACAGCCATTGAACTTGAATTTTTAGTCACTTACTTCTCTTTTAAGAATAGTCAATTCTTGGAATGGTCGATGTTTGCCCAAAAACAAGAGTCATTTCTTTAAATTACTGTAGATATACCGATAATTATAGTCATCTGTCGACTTATTTTAGTCGGTGGTAGCGAAAATAGCGTCGAGATCCTGTTAGCAGAGTCAGAGGTATCAAATCTTATGTCAGCAATGCTGAAAGTCTCGTCGCAACCCTGTTTCCCACGACATATTCCTTAAATATCAGGATATGGTCACTTCATGAGAGTCACATGACCTCATTCTCAGGCGACTCGTCCGAAAGAAAGTACAGGCGCTTGGCTCACAACGTTAGTCGCGGCGCCTACAAACCTTAGTTAGTTGGACCAAAGCGTCTGTCAGTCCAGGGAAAAGTCTAGTCGCAAACCCTTTTTTCTAGTCCCCATCTCATAACTTTAGTCTGTTCTTTACAGCTTAATCACTTAGTCGAAAGTCTAGTCATTTGCTGCTAACTACAGTTACTTGACCAAAAGTCTAGTCATTTATCCTTATTAACAGATAAATAGTAGTGTAGAAACACTGAATGGTGGAAAGCAAAATTCCACTATTCAGCTGGAATTTGAGAGTCCTTAAGTAGCAGCTTGAGTTTCCTCTGGATTTGGTTGTTCATGTTTTCAGCAGCACCATTTTGGTATGAGCTGTATGGCGCTGTAAATTCCAGAGTGATACCGTTATCTTCACAGAAACTGTTTAGCAGATTAGTGTTGAATTAGTTATCTGCTCTGAGGAAACAGACTTGTTTTCCTGTGACCTTGAGTAGATTATTGAAGAACACTTTTAGTATTTCGACAGTTTTTGAAGTTACTTCAGACTTGGTCTTTAAGAATCTAGCACCAACAAACTTTGGCTTTCTGTCAGTGACTAGCAGACCATATGATCCGTTAATCGGACCGATGACATCGGCATGTAGACGCTCACCTATAACCAACTGTCCAGTTGAAGTGACTTCTTTGTCACGGGATCTGATGACCAATGAAGCACATTCTGCACATTTTTTCAGAATATTCTTGACTGTAGTCTCTGGATAAGCTAAGTCAACTAGAACTTTTAGTTGATTAAACGATGCATGCATGTCCATATAACCTATGCGACTGTAAGATTTCTTCCTCACTGTTGTAGTAACTTCTATTTGATGGATTGGAAAGCCAAATTCCGCTGCAATAGAAAATAAGAGACGAATACACTCTCGTCGTCGCCTAAAATTGATTTAAGGCACGACATTTTCTAATAGATAAAGACCTCCAAATTCCCACTTTTCATCTCTACGTTCTTATATTTTACTGTTACATAATCACCTAAATATTTTTAGAAATTTATTGAATTTAAAATTTTACTAAAAAAAAATAAAAACAGGAGCACACTCCATGGTATTACATCATTACTTAAATACGCTATTAGCGCTATTCGTACTAACTGGTCTGGTCAAGGGCGATCTATTGAGCAGTCCCAGATTTAATGAGTACCATCTCGTCACAGATCACATGTTACCAAGGGCTGTTAAGGGTTCAATGGAGGATGTGGAGCATCATTGGCGTCTAATGAAAAGGTATAACTGGACGGATGACGGCCACTCATCTAGGGCAATTAACAGGGACGTCGACACCATCAGCTATGAACAGGCGTCTAGGTTAATTAACTTAATGGACAGTCTAGATGGTAACATCTCGGAAGTGGTATCTGACGTTATGCTAATGGCTACGGATGCACATGCTGACGGTAGTATATCCGAAGACGAATTAGAAGCACTACTAGCCAGCATGGATGGTATTGAAGCGAGGCCAGAAATCGACACAGGCGGCGACTTGAAAACATTGAGTTCGTTATATAGACGTGAACGTACTTTATGGGGCGTCTCATTCGAGTGGGCACGTATGCATGTGTGGAGTACAAAGATAGGGTCATACGCATCACGACTCCAAGAGACTTTGTGGAGCAAAGACAGTAGATTTTTAGATACAGCTATGCAACTAGTTAATGCTGGGGCAGCAGTCGGGCAAACAGTCGGGCAAACAGTCGCTGCATTAACATCGCCAGTGTCTAAAGTGACTGCCTGCCAGTGCGAAGCGGACTACTGGGGGATGTGGACATACCATATATGTGCCATGAGTTCAAGTGGCCGGTGTAACACACAAGCGAGTTCTAATACCATTGCTGAGGCTTATGAGCGCGGATTTAAGGAAATGAGCAACCGCAATTCCGGCGCTTTCTGCTTCTGCAGTGACAATAGTGGCACGTGGTGGTCGCAGGCACGGTTCAGGCATGAAAGCTTCAGAACAGAGCTAACAATGGAACAAATCGGGTGCGCCTATTGTGGTGAATGATGGTGCCATATCTTCAGGCGGTGTTGTGTGTGTTAGAATGATTCAGGTGAATAGTTTTAAAAATATTTCAAAAAAACAAAAAAAAAATATACGTAATGGAGATCACTATATTACTACTCTGATTACTAAGCCGTTTTTCCCCTTAGTGTTTACGCTGCCTAACACTCATAGTCGAGAAGAGCCTTCTCGACGCCGTCTCCAACAACAACCGGGAGGGTTTTTGGTCTGTATTAATTATGTATTTCTTACCTTTACGTACGTTAGTTAGTTACCTTTTTATCTTCTAGGAAGTCAGTCTTAAAAGGAGATAATCTCTTACTTAAAAGATACGTACATTCAAAACTTAGACTCACAACTATCACTAAGCTACTATAAGTATTAAACTTACTTAAATGGTTAAGTGATGAGAACCATAGAACGGATACACACTCTGTTGATATGGTTATGGCTTACAGTGCTGTGACTCCAATGTCTTTCCATCACTTGCACACAGGAAGTGGTCAATTTACTCATAAAGACAACACGAAGACTGTGTTTTAAAAGCAGTTCACCCATCCCACAAACTTAGCTGCTTATACCAACAACCGGTCTTCCTTTATCAAAGTTGAACCGTCTAAGCTTGTTACTACCAAGATGTTGGCTAATGGTAAGGTTGAATTTGTTCATAAAGCGTCCTTTGATACTTCATATGAAAAATTCCCCTTCTGTGCACATTGTGGTTTAACTCATGCTAATGGTAACCATTTCTTTACACATGACCGCCAGTCACACTTCACCCACAGTTACAGAACTAATGATAGTCATTTGGTTTATTCTAATCCTAAATCTTTGATATCAGATGTCAATTCAATACATATTTATTCTGATGCGTCTTATAATAGATTATCAACTGATTATGCTGGTTATATTGTTCTTTTCAATGGAAATTTAGTAAAACCTAAGTCTTACCACATTAAAACAGTTGTCACACATTCTTATGATGCGGAATTGATTGCTCTATCTGATGCTTTAAAAGATACTTTAATTTGGTTAAATACAGTTGACAACTTGAAACTTTCCCCTTATACCATACAAATGTATTCTGATAATAAGCCATTAGTTCAAAAGATCAAATTTTTAGGTATTAATCAACCAAACACCCAGGAGTTTTACTTTAAACGAATAAAAGAGATTTACCAGAAACTAGAAGATGGAACCATTTCTTTATCACATATTACTGGAGAGTTTAATCCTGCTGATATACTTACAAAGTACTTAGATGGTACTAAGTTGAATTCACTACTTTCCAACACAAACTTAGCACACTGTTTTAATTTGCGCGTATGATTGTTTTATGTTTGTAACTTCTCACTACTGTTTCCAAGTTAGGGGGATATGTTAGGATTAGGTCATCGAGAATATGCGGGGGGACCCCTAAGGAAACGGCAGACTGTCCTACAGACACAGCAGCACCCATAACGCACTTCATTCTTCAGGTTTGAGAAGCAAAGCATTCTGAATAGGGTATATAGTGTATGACTATATTGGCTTCTTATCTAAAAGAAAAGAAATATGTCAAAATATATATGAATATATATATATTAATTTGTTAATGTTTGTATGTGCCGCCCTCTGAAACTATCAGTTTTAATTCAAAATGTTATTAAAAGTCATTTTTGATTAAATCGCCATTTGACAATCTTAGAGTGGTGGTGAAGGGGGACTACAGAAATTGCTAAGAATCCTACTGTACAGTTTTTTTAACCAGATTAGGTTGATATTGAATTCTGTTCCTATTATTAAAACCAAATAGATTAAAAGGACAGAATAAAATTTAATATAATGTAATATAATGTGATACATTTGAGCGATTTGTCGATCTACGATTTGTTAATACAAAAACGGTAGATCAATTTTGAGGTTATTACTCAAATACGATACATTATATCGGCTAAGTAACATACATAGTTGATGTATCTTTCTTGACAAAGAAGCTTCTCATCAAACTAAAATGTTTTTTTGGGTCACAGTTTGACCTTTAAAAGTAATTATTTATACAAAACCAGAGATTTTAGTAATACGTATTTGCAATCTCAGCCAATAGAAAAGGTTCAGTTCCTCTGAATGTCAAATAAAAGGGCGCTAAAATTGTGTAGAGTGAAGGTTTGATTTAGAGTATGTGCTTGTATGTAGTTATGTATTCAAACAACTAATTTAATGTTCCTTTAAGTAATTGCAGAATGAATTGATAAAATGAAGGTACTATCTCAAGTCGGTCACGTGATAATATATCTGTCACCGTGGTCTAAGGGTTAAAGGGTTTATCACGTGCTATATATAAGGGTTTTTATTACCTATTGCCCGCACCGCGCACCACCCCCCCCCCTAAAAAAAAAAGATTTTTGACACGAATTTGCAAATGGCAGCCCCGCGCCAGCAAAACCTTCTACTCCTCGCACCTCTTATTTACTAATTTTCCAGTTGGAATTTTCCATTGCTCGCTTTCTTTCTCAGCTGTCTCTTCTCTCTCTAACTAACACAACACACTGGTGAGTGAGTGAAACCTCCAATCTGCAAACTCTTGTTACTGCTAATACTGAGGAAAAAATTTTAATTAAAATCAGTTTACTTAAAATTAAACCATACTAAAAAAGTACTTGGTTTTGATCTATAATATAATCTCTTAGTATAGAAACATCAAACAATTATATCAAAGATGGCTGACTTCTCATTAACTCAAGAAGACTTACAATTATTAATTGCTGCCAACGTCCACCTTGGTTCCAAGAACACTAACGTATGTTTGAATTTATAATATAACATCATGGTCACAAACAATGGAGATGGATATACTATATCACAAAAGGCTGATTCAAAAGTTTAATAAATATGAAACAAATTTGTTTTATCAAATGATTCCAACAAATCCAACACCGTTTCACAATTACTTAACAAGGAGATAACTACTGAAAAAGTACACCATATAATGAAAAGTTTCGTCACAATACACTGTACTGAAAAATTAGCAACATATGATTGAAGAGAGTGAAAAATACATCTATCTATCCTACTCTGATCTCAAATGGTACAGATTCAAGTAACGGAAGTCAAATACCAGCTCATTTATTACCAAAACAAGATGAAACTTCTCCGGAAATGTGAAAAAAACTAGTAAACTTCATTAAGTGAAATTAATTGACACTTTCAAACAACTCCAGTATGGGTTCTTTAGCAAGTGCTCAAATTAAAACCTACAAGTTTACAAGATGCTCCATACCCAATTTGATACAATAAGAAACTCGAGTATAATTTGTCAAAAGAATACATATTCAAAGAAAAAAAGATTCTGAATCCAGATTGAAATATATTATATCCATGCGTAACATGATGCACACAACAATATGATTCATTAGTGATCTATATGTAGTCACTACAAATAAATAGTTCAAAAGAAATATAAAAAAATACTAACATTTTTCCACCAATTTTTTTATTATTATAGGTTCACAATGTTCCATACATCTACAAGACCAGACCAGATGGTGTTAACATCATTAACGTCAACAAGACCTGGGAAAAGATTGTTTTAGCTGCTAGAATTATTGCTGCTATTCCAAACCCTTCTGATGTTGTTGCTGTCTCTTCAAGAACTTTCGGTCAAAGAGCTGTCTTGAAGTTTGCTTCCCACACCGGTACTACTGCCATTGCTGGTAGATTCACCCCAGGTTCATTCACTAACTACATCACTAGATCATTCAAGGAACCAAGATTAATTATTGTTACCGACCCAAGAACTGATGCTCAAGCTATCAAGGAATCATCATACGTTAACATTCCAGTTATTGCTTTAACTGACTGTGACTCTCCATCTGAATATGTTGATGTTGCTATCCCATGTAACAACAAGGGTAAGCACTCTATCGGTTTGATCTGGTGGTTATTAGCTAGAGAAGTTTTAAGATTAAGAGGTACCTTACCAAACAGATCTGAAGCTTGGTCCGTTATGCCAGATTTATACTTCTACAGAGATCCAGAAGAACCAACTGCTGAAGCCGTTGCTGAAGATGCTGAAGAAATCGAAGAAGTTGCTACTGAAACTGCTGAAGCTGACTGGACTGCTGAACCAACTAACGCTGACTGGGCTCAACAATCCTCTACTGCTGACTGGGCTGCCACTGAAGGTACTGAAGCTACCGAATCTGCTGCTGCATGGTAATTTGTATGATTTTATCTTTCTCTAAATTATTATTATCTAAAAAATTATAATGTTGATTTTTATTTTATTATTACAGCTGTTATCATAAAAAAATTTCTTGTTTTTTTTATTTTATTATATTATATTAACCAACTTCCCTTCTTTTTTTATAAGTTTTTTTTTTAGTTTTAAAAAAAACCATAAAGTAATATAACAAATTTTCTTTATTTTTAAAATAACATGTTTGTAATAAATAGCTTTGTAATGTATATTATTATGCTATCAAAGTTGTATGGAACTTTCGACAGTATTTCCTTTAGTCGTATGTGTGCGGCTTTTCCCACTTCCATCATCTCATCCAGTCTGGTTTCTCAAAATATACAGAAAAAAACTGGCTTTTGTCTGTTTAGTTAGACTGTTGATGGATCAACAGCTTCATTACAAGAAGCAAAAAAAAACATGAGAAGATCAACCAGAATTAGAAACCTGTAGACTCGGGGAAGTGCTTCAACATACGATTTACAGAGATCATTTATTTCAAGAAAGTACAACCTATTTAGCCAACCGCTAGAAAATCCATATTGCTGTTTAAGCTATACTATCAATTCGAATAAGACTGTTACTACTACCTGCTAATATATACGATTGTACCACTCACAAAGATTATTATTATAGCCCATTTGACTTCCAAATTTGTAGTAGCTAGATAAACAATTGCCATACCTTGCCGAACTTAGGCCTTTATTTCCTTACATTCATTTTGTCAATTACTTCATTGTCACACCTTCCATAGCCAATTAGAACAATTGATTAGATAAAACACATTAAACGATTATCAATATTCACATTTAATTTAACTTCTTAATGGAAATGTCAGAGATAATATCTTCAATCTTTTGGCCAATTGACTTGCTCAATCCAATACCCAATACTAAATTGTTGGTCTTTGGCTACGAACTAAATAATAAGATCATTGTTATAGATATCGTCAAGTTTGACATTTTGAAGAAGCTGAATTTTATTGTTAACGAACGTGACATTGAATTAACCATAATAGGTACTTTAAATTTCAAATACAAAAACTATAGAGAGTTTCATTTCAGTAACGAAGCGAAAAGACCAGTTCTTGAATCAACTGAAAACTTGATACTTTTCAAACCGCCTAAATCTACAAAATTAGAATATTATTCAATTGATCCAATTATTATCGATATTTTTTGGAATAGCACCGTTGATTTGAATGACTTAAACACTGACAAAATAACATATTCTAAGAAATTGTCACATCATGTTTCTAATGTCAGCAAAGTGAAGGACATCAAAGATGCTTTAAAATTCATCAATTTAACAAATTATTCAAGGTTCAAGCTCACAAACTATAATAGAAATACACAACCTTTTTACTCCAAGTTTTTGAATAAGTTAGCAAGTTATGTTTCATCTATAGTTGTATACTGGTATGCAGCTATTGTGCAAAAATTCTGCTTGCTCATGAATAATACATTAAATTATTCAATGATCTATCGAAAGAAAAAAATTACCCTAACAACTTCAACTTATACTTTACATCAGTTGAATTTTAGATTCAAACAATTCTATAATTTACCCACTCAATTCCAAAAGTTGAAAAATTCTAGAATTGAAAGTGAAATTTTAATTATTAAGGGAACCAAATTCTCCCCCAGTGAATACATCAAATTTTATAATACACTTTGGTTGATATTGAATGATCTTTTATTAGGTATGATAATGGCAAATACATTGAATAGATATCATGAGTCGTTGGTTTTGGCAATAGACTCGGCTATGATAAATTTCCAAAACTTCTTATTTTATTTGATTCGTTGGTTGATGAATTCACCAGCAGGTTTCAAATTGAATAATGAATTAGCAGGCTTTTTTGGTGAATTATTTATGTGGGTGATGGCATTTTGGAACCAATGTATCTTGTCAAATTTAGTGTTGAATACCTCGTTCATATTAACTTGCACTTCAACACTCTGTAAATTCGGTGGGATGACTTGTTTTTTGGCGGCCTTGATTGATTTAACAAACTTGGTTACCTTGCATCTACATTGTTTTTATTTTGCTTCAACAAGAGTATTCAATTGGCAATCACATATTCTAAGATCGTTGTTTAGATTATTTTACGGCAAAAAATACAATATTTTAAGAAACAGAATTGATTCAAACAACTATGAACTTGATCAATTGTTGTTTGGTATCATCATTTTCACAATGTTGGTCTATTTACTGCCTACAGTTGTTGCATTCTATTTGAACTTTGTTGTTGCCAGATTACTCTCTTTATTGGTCAGCAGCATACTTGAAATTGGATTAGTTACTTTGAATCATTTGCCTATTGTAGTTATGCTACTAAAGATAAAAAACAAGGAAAGATTGCCAGGAGGAATTGTGCTATTGCCTGAGTTTGATGAAAAGGGTTGTTATAGTTTCAGGTTGTTAACAAAACCATTAACTATTGGTGAGATTCTCAAAAGTCATATGAATTCTATGTTAAATTTCAACTTGATCAATTTACGTAGATTTTACGATGCTCCGAAAATCACAACTGGAAAGAGGATTGAAATGGACGATATTCTTGAAAACTGGAAGGTACTATCATTGGTTAACATTTTCAGAAGGATCCTGTTAGGTGATTTCATTAATAATTTTGAATATAGAAAAATGTTTTAATAATAGTATCTTTTGCTTGGTATTTATTTATAGATAAAAACTTATTTGGATACCATTTAATCAAAGAAAGAACCTCATAAATCTTTGTAAGCTATTAAATCGGGACGGATGTATATGTACAGTATTCTAGTTTCAATTTAGAAAAAAAGCAGTTTATTTCTTCTTACCACCTTTAGCCTTTGGAGCTTCTCTCTTCTTCTTTGGTGCACCCTTACCTCTTCTCTTCAAGTCTTCAACTCTCTCTAGTCTATATTCCTCATCTTCATCAATAATCTTGTATTCTTCCGTTTCCCAGGCCTTGATTAATTTAGGAACAGTTGGGAAGTCAGCAGGACCGTAATAATTAGCCAACGTTTGACCCTTTAATGGTTGTCTTAGAATCTTGGCACCGGTTCTTAGTTTATTTGGGTTGTATGTTGTTCTGAATATTTGGCATTGTAATTGTTCAAGTTTGAGTAGCTTTTCTGGTGATGGAGAAGACACACTCTTAAGTATTTGTTTGGCAACGGCAGACATTTGTAGATAGGTTTGGGTGTAATAGTCTTCTTATAGTATGAAATGTGTTGGTGTAATTTGGAGCTTATTCAGTGGCTTTTTTTTGACTAGCTAATCCGTTCGAACAGGTCAATCTTGAATTCTCTATCTCTCTATAGATCAGTATACTCACTCATATGAATGGACCCCAAAGGATGTTTCGATAGAAATTGAAAAACCAGCGTGTGTCAAACAACTAGAAAAAATTTCAAGAATTGTGCGACAAGTTAATTGTCGCGCACTTCTATATAGTATGCATAGATAAGAAGATTATAGATGATTTGATTTGATTTGAACCAAATGAAATAACCATTTTTCCTTTTACTACAATTCCTGTCTAGCCAGCTGTGTGTTGAAAAAATAATGATCTAGATGAGTGCAGATGAACTTCGATTTCATAGAATAACCGAAATAACCAACAATTTGAGCAACTTCAAGCCTTTGGGTGTGCTTTTTCTTCATGATCTACCACCTTTACCTGCAAAAGGTATAACGGTACCTCACGTTAACGATAGTGATGACGGTTGGTGTTGGTTAGAGTTACCATTTGATGAAAATACTGTTGTTAAAGTCTCATTGGATGAGAAAAAGTTTGGGTTGAGCCCAATCCTCAATGATTTAAGATACTTGATCAATAGAGCTCATATAAGAGTGACTTACAAGATATTTCATTCGAGTATCGGTGTTTTGAGAGTTTATGCACTTCCAACTGATGTGGATGAATTTTTTTTACTTGAATACTATAGAAAACTTTACTTTAGAAGATCAAAGCCACTAGCGTGGCATGAAAAGACATATAAAGCTATTTTTCAAAATCTAATTAGTGTTTTGGATTATAGTGAACCAGCATGGAATCTGAGAACGGACTCTAGCATCTTGGAATATTTAATTAAGGAACAAGTCATTGTGTTTGGTTGTATAAATGAATTTAAGCCATTTGACATCAACGAGCTTGGTAAGAAGCACATTTCTTCAGATGTCGGAGAATCTAGCATGTTCAATTTCCATCTGGATAGAATGATTTCTGGTAAGCCATTTATGAAATTTATACCAAGTGAGACGGAAATAGAAAAGGTAGCGAACAAAGAAGATGATACACAAAAGAGATTGGCTGAAATTTATAACAACTTAAATTCAGCAGGATTTGAGATTAATTTGATGGATCCAGAGCAAAGAGAAATTATCAACGAAGTTTTGGATGGTGAAGTGGTTGGTTTCAAAAGCAAGTTGTATAACTACCAACGGAGGTCTGTGGCTAAAATGTTTGAAAGAGAGCTTTTTTCAAAATCCGTTTTGGTTCCTAATTTAATCTTGATTGAACAAACCAAAAGTTGCAAACCATTCTACTTCGATATCCAAACTTTGAGTTTCTTGAATCATCCTAGATACTATATCACTCCAAAAGGCGGGATCTTAGCTGAGAATATGGGATTGGGTAAAACTTGTATTTGTTTGGCATTGATCTGTATATCCAAATTCCAAATATCAGAAATCCCTCCTAACTTGAGAACAAGATTCAAAGATGGAGAAGTTCAGAGTTTGGTTGATAACTGTGTTAGATTCATAAACAGAAATTCGATCCAATGGAAGCAATACTCCAATGAATTACCAAGTTCTTGTACGAAAAAGTTGGAAACTAATCTAGGTTATTTTGAAAGCTTAGAACCTAAGCAACAACAAATATATACCAGAGCATCGGTTTCTGTTAAGAATACGATCCTGAAAAAAAAAATATATGTCTCTTCGACTACATTAGTAGTCATTCCTGACAATTTATTCCATCAATGGAAGCTGGAAATCAAAAAACATGTTGAGGAAGGGAATTTGAATATACTAGAGATTCAAGACCTCAGGAGTAAGATTCCGAATTCAATTTCTGAAATTTTAGAATATGATATTATTCTTATCTCATTGAATGCATTTGCAAAAAAAGCTGAAATACCTGATTTTATTTTCAGATACATATATTGGAAGCGGTTGATAATTGATGAGGGTCATTCAATGAATTCAAAGACGACAAGAGCTGTCACTTTAGCTAGAGAATTGCACGTTGAGAGAAAATGGACGCTAACGGGTACTCCAACTTCAGGATTAACAAACTTACATATAGAGCAGGACAATGCAGATTATACAGTTAAAAAAAAGTTTAACTCAAAAGATGATTTGCTAAAACTCGGTATCATAATTTCTAATTTTTTGAAAGTTGAACCATGGAGTACAAATTCAAAACTTTGGACGACGTCAGTTATAAAACCATTTGAGGGAAAGTTATTTAACAGTGATTATCAACTTGCTGAAATTTTGAAAAATCTAGTTATCAGACATTCTGTCAAAGATGTTGAATTTGATATCAAATTACCTAAGTTACATCACAAACCTGTTTTTTTAAAACCCTCATTTTTTGATAAGTTATCAATCAATTTGTTCATTGCCGTTTTAGCTACCAATGCCGTCACTTCGGAAAGAACTGATAAAGACTATATGTTTCATCCTTCTAATAAGGTTGAGTTAAGAAGATTGATAAATAACTTGCAAAAAGCAACATTTTATTGGACTGGTTTTAGCATTCAAGATATTGAGAATTTATTAAACATTTGTAAGTATTCATTGAAAAATAACAAAGATCGATATTCAGAAGGTGACATTATTTTGTTAGAAAATTCAATATATATTTCAAAGTTAGCACTGAGTAACTCTAGATGGAGAAGTGCATGTACAATCCATGAAATGAGCTACTTTGTTTCAAATTTACCTCAGACTATTCATCAAAGCTTGTCTATTTCAAATTATGAACTCAAAGTTGATGATTATAGAAATCCAATTGGAGTTTACGGTTATCCCCAGTTAAATGCAATTCAAAAGCTGTTTTACAAGAATAGATTGATTGACACTTCAGACGATTTGAAAAATAAATTGGAAGGATATTCAAAGAGATTCTGGAATCTATATTGGTCAAGCAACTCATCTGGAAATGGCAAAACTACAAACGATACTAAATTTAAAGCAGTTAACGGAAACAATGATACTAGAAATAGAAAAGATAAAAGTATAGATATCGAGAATTTGAAACACATTAATGAGCAACCAACATGGGTTCATAGATTTGATCCAAAAGGTGAAGAAAATAAACTTATGATTCTTCAAAGAAACTGTGATGTTAGATCAACACGGAATAAGAAAAGAAAGATTAACAACGCATCGATAAACAATAATCGATCTCCTATCAAAAAAATCAAATATATCCCTAGCGGTAGACAGACACCAGTGACACCTGATCCAATTATACCGCCAGGCAGTATAAGTTCACATATGCGTAATGCTAATATACTGGGTACAGCCTCAGCTAAATTATCATATCTGGCATCAAGATTATTGGAAAATCAAATATTGGGTATTAAATCAATTGTTTTTTATGAATTTGAGAACTCGGCTTATTACCTTACTGAATTGCTAGATTTGACTGGACTAAATTATTTAATGTATTCAACGTACATCAAAGTTTGTGACAGATCCAATAATCTATTGAAATTTGATATGTGGGATGTTGAACTTAACAATGGGATTGTATTAATTATGGATTTGAAACTGGCATCTCATGGACT
Source organism: Ogataea trehalophila (assembly GCA_003707645.2). NCBI lineage: Eukaryota > Fungi > Ascomycota > Pichiomycetes > Pichiales > Pichiaceae > Ogataea > Ogataea trehalophila. Next base: position 143,266 of record PPKI02000021.1, read on the forward strand.
TACTATCATCTCGGCAACTAATGTCTTTTTCATTAATCCTATCTGGAATAAAACGATGGAAGCGCAAGCAATCAAGAGATCCCATAGAATTGGTCAAACGAAGGAAGTCTTCGTTGAAACTTTGATACTAGAAAATACTATTGAAGAAGAAATGTATAACAAACGTAATGAAGATGGCGATGATTCGATAAAACAAGATAATACTGAATTGATTGATAACTCAGGTATGCAAGAATATATCATGAGATTTGAGTTTCTAAAAATGTTTGATACATTTCAAGACGAGTACGAACCTGCTAGATCTGTTACTAGTATTTGTGATTCTTTAAAATTGAACAAGTACTCGGCTGATGGTATCGATAATTTTGATGATGATGGGATTAAGTTGCTCTGTTGTAAGAGTGAGGTTACTGGAAACAGCGTTAGAAATTGGAGAATTCCTTTATTCAGTGAGGAAAATATGATGAAAATTAATGAAAATGAATCTAAGTTAAAGGATAAGACTAAATCTAACGTGCAAAATAAAAAGACTAAAGACGATGGTGTGAAGCGTGAAAATAAGGACAATGCGGAAATTAAAAATAAAACTGTGGAGTTGATAAATAAACTTAAAACGAAACGTTCTGTTAGATTTGGTTGAATTTAGGAGTTTATGTTTTTTCTCAGTTTCTATTATTAAGCCATACAGCTACTGTGTGTAAATTTCTATTATTATTACATATCTCTAATTATTATAGAGCCATCGATAGAGCAACTGATTAACTTGTTTTTATCTTGTGAATAATCCACATCAAGAACTGTACCAGAATGACCGTCTAATCTTTTGGTCAATTTTCTGCTGACGAAGTCCCAAATATAGATAAACCCATCATTAGATCCACTAACTATACACTCTTTACCGCCATGTTTAAAGAACTTACATTTAATTAGTAAATCATCTTCAGAACCTTTGGCACCATCAAAAATATAAGGTTTTGATCTTACACCTTTCATAAACAATCTGGAGTCGTATGATTTTATGGTGTTATCCAGAGACTTTGATATCAAATTAGATTGGCTATCTGCGCTGCTATCTGATATTGGTGATAGCGATAGAGAAGTAACTGTGTTGGAATGATTAGTTTCTGACCAGTTTGGATCTGCAAGGTTTCGTAATTCGTAACAGGAAACTTTAGGATCTATACCTGAGAAATAGATTCTGTTCTCATTGCTATCAATACAAGTTGTTAATATTGGAAATTTATTGGTCAAGGTATTGATTGGGAATTTTGTCCTTAGATCCCATAACTTGACTGTTGAATCGTCAGAGCAAGTAACTATTGTATCTCTTTTGGAGTTATCTATTTCATTAATACAAGCTTTATGCTTGAAAGTTTTTATTTTACAACCTTTTGTAATATCAAAGACTGAAGCTGTTGAATCTGCAGATGATGAGAATAACAAGTTATCGTTTAAATTTGACCACTTTATTGATGTTATTGCTGACTTATGAATAGTTTCAAATTCATATTCAAATGGAACTTCTTCAACTATCTGTTCTTTTAGTAAATTATCGGAAATTCTCCATATTATCAGCTTCTTATCCACTCCTCCGGAGGCTATAAAATCACCGTCTCTGTTGAATCTACTGGTTAGCACTGCACCTTTATGGGCTTGTAGTTTGAGTACTTGAGGTTGTCCTTCACTTGTTAAACCGGAATATTGAGCCAACTGTGAGCCGTTATTATTGAGCACTAAAGACATGTTATATGGTATAATTATCAGATGGGAAGTGTTGAAGAAGAATTAGATTAGTACCAGATTGACCAACTGGATTCAAATAGACTTATAGGTATAATTTTAGTACTTTCTGTTAATCATGGCTGTGCACGTTTAGAGGTTTGGCCGACGCAACGGCTAAACGGATGTTTAAGTCTATCGACCATATTTATGGAAAATCTCCAATTAAGTGGTTTTGAGCCCGGTGACAACTTGCAATCCCGCGAACCAGAATATTTGGGGAAACTTAATTGGTGCAGGAAATATCAGATGGTTGGTTTCATTTAATACAAGACAAGGATTGGTATTCTATCGTTTACTATTCTCAATCACATTTGATTAAGATTTGAATTATTATCAATTAATACCAATTTTTAACGCAATGTTTTCAAGAAGAGCTTTACAATTAGTTTCCGGATCAAACAGACTAGGTGCTGTCAGATTATACAGTGAAGGTGCCACTGGTGCCACCAGATCAGACGGTTCTTCAGATGCTTTCACCGTAAGTATTCATTTGGTTGTTTAAAGTTTCGGTATTTTATTGCAGTGTTTCCTATTAAATGCGCTTCATCGGAATGCTTGAAATTTGCTTGAGTATAATTGGCATCAATTGAGTTCACTTTCGTGTTCTTATGTTATTCCTTTATTTCCAAGCACATATCGGTTTCACCTACAGTGAGGGGCTTGCTCCCCTCCTCCTCAATTGACCTAGCCATGCAGTACCATAATACCATACCACCAACTGGAGTTGATTGGAAACACCTGCTAGCAATTGAGTAGTTGCATTAACTCATAAGTATTGTCCCGAAGTTTTATAACGTACTAACATTTTGTAATACCTTATTTTTCTAATTCCTACAGAAGAGAGAAAAAGCTCAAGAAGACTTCTACGTCAAGAAGCACCAAGCTGAACAAATTGCTAAGTTAAAGGAACAACTAGCTAAGCAAAAGGAACAATTAGATGAATTAGAAGGTAAACTGAATAAATAATCAATTAAATTGATATTCTTTCAGTATACATCTAAAGATTCACCTCATATATTATTTCTGGATTCATTACTAAAGCCTAATTTTTTTTTAGTATTTACTATTATTATTCATATATGGGTTTTCAAAGTTGTCAAAAAAATTATCATATTCTATTTAATGGAATGAAACTGAATACGAAAATTATCCTTTTTTTTATTATTACTTTATTTTACTTATCATCTTATTCTTTTTCCCTTTTTCAGTGTTTTTTTCACTTAGCTTATATGTATATGCGTATATATGCGACTATTTAATTAACACTAGTTTATACTTTAACGTTGGCCTTATGAAATACATCTATTACGGGACACAGTTAATTACTTTGTATCGATATTCATTTTAATGAAGTCAAGTGTAGAACAGTGAGCTGAGGGATTGAATTTCTTTATAATCTATTTAAGATTTATACAAACAAAATAATAATAATGATACTAATAACGATAATTAGGTAGGAGGGTCAGGATCAATAAAAATAAAATCAAAATGATGAACAAACTCAACAACTGGATGATAAATTAACAGAAGATAAAAAAAGTTTACGGATTAGGATTAAGAAGTCATCAAATCGACTTACATTAATTTTGGTCTCTTGACGTTATCTAACAAGATGTCATCTTCGTCACGGACTGGCTCTGGACCATCTTCAGCAGACAGCATTGGAGTTGAAATATCAGCATGGAAATCCTTAATGATTGAATCAACATCATCAATGTTCAATGGTCTAACATCACCCAACTTCTTAATTTTAGTTGTAACTTCCTTAATTTGGTCATCTGATAAGTTCAAGTTCAATTGTTCAACTCTTGACTTGATAGCATTCCAACCAGTTAATCTATTAGCGAAATGGATGTATCTGGTTAAACCGAAATCGGATGGGTTTAAAATTTCGTAGGTTGATGGGTTAGCTAAGATAGCTTTAGCATGAATACCGGCTTTATGAGTGAAAGCACAGAAACCAGTGATAGGATTGTTGAATGGAATGTTAACTTGAACAGCATCTGCAACCAAGTTTTCAATATCTCTTAATTTGTGCAACTTATATTTGGACATCACGTATTCTCTATCAGCAGCAATCATTCTGGCCATTAAACCACCTAACGGGGTAATACCGTTTCTTTCACCGATACCCAACACAGAAACATCAATTAACTTAGCACCGGCTTCTAAAGCAGTGTAAGCATTAGCAATAGCACAACCAGTATCGTTGTGGAAATGACATTCGATATCACAAGAAACAACTGATTTTAAAGTCTTAACCAATTCGTAAACTTGTCTTGGGTTTGCACAACCAACAGTATCAGCAATACCAACTCTGTTGACACCAATCTTATCAACAGTCTTGTAGATATTTAATAAATCAACAATGTCGGATCTAAATGAATCTTCTGAGGAGAATCTAATTTCGATACCCTTTGATTTAACAAATTCAATAACCTCAACGGCAGATTTAGTAATGTATGACATATCCTTACCGTGAGAGTATTGTCTCAAAAATTGTGAAGTGCCAATAACAACATCAACACCATCGACACCGGTTTCAACAGCAACTTTGGCATCATCCATATGGCACCTTATATGTGTTAAAATCTTGGCCTTTAAACCTAATTTACAAATAGCTTCACAGTCAGACCTTGATTGTTCAGATGCAACAGGTGAGGTTAATTCAATGTAATCAACACCAAAGTCATCTAATGCCTTTGCGATTTCAATTTTCTTTTCAGTTGAGAAGAAAGCATTGGCGAATTGTTCACCTTCTCTTAAAGTAGATTCAATTAATTGAAATGATCTAACATTTGACAAGTAATCACTTGGGTTTGGGCCATATGGGTTGCGTTGAATTTTTTTGTGAGTTTCTTCAGAAACTTTTTGGTAACCATCTAGTATTAAAAGACAAAAAAAAAGTAGTTTGGTACAATGTCAGTAATTTGATTCTCATAATTGGCTATAAAATCGATCGCCACTATAAAAAAATCTCTTATCGCCTAACTTTCAATGATTAAGATATCAGTATAATGAGAATATTCATTTTAGTGTCTTTGAGTACATACCCATTTTTGTATTAATTCGAAATAGTTCTATGTATAACGTTTCCTCTAAATTTAGGAAGTTGAGAGTATGAAATACGGAAGTTCACTGAAAAAAAGAGATTGATAAGTACTCAGAAAAATGACAAAATTGGCTCACTGTCGTCATTAGCATTAGAGTATCAAATTTATCTCATTTCTTTTGATGTGAGTGACGTCGATTCACAAAATTAGCCGGCAAATGAAACTTAAGAAAAATGTCAGAGGATTTTAGCGTCGATAGTGGACTTCTTGCGACAAGGTTTTAGTTGTGTCACATTAATTGCACTCTTCCAAGTAGAGTTGAATGAAGCAACTTGAAGATGGAGTCGTATATGTCTATATAGATATAAATCTCTGAAGCAGTTTGATAGCAAAACATTCATGAGTAAGTTTACAATTGTTCTAGAATGATACTTTGGCTCATTTAAGATCATATAGATATGGATACACTGTTTTCAATTTCGTAAAAGTTTTCAAGAATTATAAAGTACAATAAGATTTTAAGATTATGAGATTTCACGAGGTTTATAAATCATATAAATACAGAACAAAACCAGTATATTCAAAAACTGATGAATAGATGAGAGAAAATTAAATAAAAATAAAAAGGGGAAAATAATAACATATCATATCATACATAATCTGCAAAATCAATGCACACTTACACAGAGACAGTTGAATAAGTTAACGCAATAAACATACAGAAGAATAAAACAAATTCAAGACAAGTAATGGTATCCACTACCATCTTCTAATCTTTCCAAGTATAACTCATCAATTAAAACTTCAATTGCCTTCTTGATATCACCAACTGTTGGCTTGAATCTTTCAACAATTCTAAACACCTCACTGGTTAATAGTTCGTGCTTATAATCTTTTCTAGCTTTCATAACTCTAACAATACATGCCTTCAAAATTTCATGATGTCTCTTTTCAATTTCATCATTAGTTTCCTTTTCTTCACTCTTTGAATCTTGCATTTTAACACCAAGTGTTAAATTAACTTTAATTTTCTTCGAAACAAATTCTTTAACAACTGTGAAAGTTGTTTGCGGTAACATTATAGAATCTTCTCCAGGTGGTTTCTGAACTAAAATTCTGTGTTTCAATAGTGGTGTGATATTATTTTTAATAACATCTGCTGGTAATGCTGTAATCTCTTGTAACTTGGACATAGTCAATGTATCTTCATCATTGAATGGCTGAAGAATTGAATATTGGTATAAAGTACAGTTAAATGAAAATGGTGGCTTACCAGGCTTTGATAAGTTTACTTTCAAATCAACTTTAGATCTATTCCACACCCAATTCAACTTTCTACCAGGGAATTTCTCTTGATAAATAGAGGAAAATCTTTCTTGTGTTTTAACTAAGTTTTCAGGTAAAATGAATGATTCCATTGACCCCTTCAGAACTGATTCCCACGCAGAATTGTCCAAAATCTTTGGCTCAAGATCACTGATGTACTGCTTAGACAATTCTTCTTTTGAAATAATATCCTTATACAAGCTTCCTAAATCTCTAGAAGTTCTAATGTCGTTGAACATGGCCGTAATCTTATTAGTATACTCTAAACTGTTTGCAGTTTTCAGTTTTTGAATGACAAATTCCTCTCTTTCTTCATCTTCAGGTGACATAACTGTATTCAACAATCTAGCTGATAGCAATCTTCTATACCAGGTTTCGAAACCTTCTTTATCATCAACAAATTGGAAAATCGTCATCAGTTCGTCGATTGACATATCTTCAGAATCCTTCTTTCTTAGCATTTCATCATTGTATCTACTTAATTGTTCAGCGGTACTTGATTTGGATCTAGGGGTTGGTGTGGCGACAGCATTAGAGTTAATGAATGCCTGACATGCACCATCTAATGCCTTAATGAATGCATCGTTATCATCAAAAGATTCTTTAACAACATCTCTGAATTTGTGGTAAACTTTCAACAATGTCTTAATATAAGCTTTAGAATCGATTCTTTGTTGCTGTCTTTTGATTGGTCTGGATTTACCACCAGCTGCAGCTTCAGCAGCTGCTTTTTCAGACAATTCTATCTGTTGGGCTTCAAATTGATCCTTTAATTCTTTAACTGCCTTCAAACCTTGATCTTTAACATAGGCTTGGAAGTTCTCTAATAACGGATCAATGGTCATCGGAACTCTTTTCAATAGTTGATGCATTCTTTTGATATCTATGTATCTACCTTGGTCTAATAAGGGAGTCAATTCAGACCTGATAGTATCGGCGTGATTGGTGATTAAAACCTCATTCAAACAATCATTTAATGGCCTTCTAGTATGATCATTTAATTCTTCTAACCTTTTCAATTCTTCATCTATCCTTTGTTCAGCTTTGATCATGTAGTTAACAACACCGTGATCTCTAATAAAATTATTTGACTCTTCAGTATAGAAATTATACGTCTCTGTTAAGAATGTTTTTTCAAAATCATTGATGTAAACAGAAAGGTTTTGTTTTTTCAAATCGTTAACATCAAAACCTAACAAAACAAAACTTTTAATTGCCACATTCAAATTTCCAATGGATTCTATTTTATTTAATCTCTGTTCTTTAATTTGATCCATAATTTCACACATTAGGATTTCCAAGTTTGTGTGGAACTTATAATCTCTCCATGATAATAGGCATAAACTCAAAATATCGTAAATTTCTCTATGTCCATCAGCTCTTTCTTTGGTAACCCAGTATCTGTTAATGTAATCTAAAACATCGTTTAATCTAGTTGATCCAATTAAATATCTTTGCCAGGTTCTAATATAAAATTGTAAAAATGATTCACTTTGCTTTTGCTTCAAATTTTCTAGATAGAATTTCAAGTAGGTCTGTAACTTTGTATATAATTCACCACCAACCAATCTAACAGATCCATTTCCATCTGAATCACTGGTTGTAGCAGGAGGTCTTCTTGAAGATGTTGCAGTACAATAGTCATAAACCTTTGTATATGTTTGCGTATACATCATTGAATCTAAAGATGAACTCTTATCGTCTCCAAGGATGATATAAATGGCTGGTTCGATTTCGTCCCATGTACGATCTAATAATGCGTTAACCATGATTGAAAATTGGGATATTTTGTGATGTGTATTTTAGTTCTTATTGTTGTGAATAATGGTGGCGTCCTCTTGTTTAAGGTTATTATATGATACGGATAAACAATGTTGGTGATCTATGCAAACGGATATGAAATAAGCTTATGTATCAGCGTGAAAGACCCCTTATGATTATATAGATCTGGATGCTGAGATATAATTACCTAATAAATGAAAAGAGCGTGAAATGACGAAGTGAACTCAAAATGACTAGTATATCAGACAATCAATTAAACTAGATAATACTCAATTACTCTAATGACAGGTTCAATGTGGCTGTTGTAGCTGATTTTTATTGTCTTGTTTTCTTCTTGTCTTCCTCAAAATCTTTGAATACATCTCAGCAGTCTCAGATTATTTCACTTTCCTCCAGTTCGCCACCAAAAGGTCGGGGAATTTCTTTAACAGTTTACAGTCTATAGGCGCGTCGATAGGGGTCTACATATAAGCTAAACAAGAAATTTTATCGTAAACATGTCAATTTTTGAACTAGTAAAGTATATATGAGATATATTGGAATGTCAATAAGTGAAATCATTAACGTTGGCGAGCGAGAGGCAAATATGTGAGAAGTACAAAAGGGTAAAACAAAAAAACAAGAGGATCATCTTGGACGATCTTCACGACGACTAACCATCTGAACAACTCTGATGATACTAATTGTAAATGTGATACACCAGGTAACCAGTATCAAAAACAAAAAGGCAACCAAGGTTCTTTGTTTATGGCACATGGAACCTTGTAAATTATCCTCTTTAACAGCAACTGATCCCGTACAAACCCACCTTGAATCATACAAGGTGTTGAAACTTAAAGCTAAGTTTGCAGAGGAGAAAATAATAAACAACAAGTCGAATAAAATAAGTCTAATTTTCGCTTGTGGGTCTCGCAAACCTAGTGGCTGTGACGTGAATTCATCCCAACTAATATAGAACAAATATGCAATTGCAACTGACTGAACCACTATTGCCATGATTGTACTTGGCTGTTGAGAAACATGGTTCTGAGGGTTAACTTTATCACTGAGGATCATAATGCGGCACGCCATACCTAAGGCAAAGCACGTTAACAAAACGGAAAACAATCTGAAAAACAAAGGAATGTATGAGTTGTTTGTTAAAACATCAGCCAGCTTTGGTTTCCAATCTTTTTTGTTTTCATTGATCCAATAAACAGCCTTGGATCTATATCTAGCATTCTCGGGATCAAAAACACCAGATGTACCTCCTTCACTATATCCATTTTTTTCTGAATCATTCATTGAGTCAGGTGAATAATTGAAAATATCATTCAAGTTCTCTTCACCTTTCCAATCTTCATCCAATTTGTAGCTTTTTAAAATAGAGTTGTTATCATCTTTATTAATCTGTTGCTCAGGGTATGCCAATTTTCCTTGAACAGTATTTAAAAACTTATTCCAACTGACATTTCCCTTAGTGTCTTTAAAATTCATTGTGAATGGATCTTCAAAAACACCTGTTTTCAATCCATGTTGTTGTACTTTTTCAATCTCAGAGGCTAGTAGGTCTGGATTTTCAGAGTAATCTGTAGCCAGTCTATCCAGTACAAACATTGGGAAAGGTTGCTGTTTATGTCTATAATAGTTTTCTTTAGTATTTGACCTGTTGAAAATATTGGGCCCATGAGATGAACTAACCATTGTATTAGTGGCGGATCCGTTGGAATGCGTTGCTTGCCGAGATGGGGTTCTACTAGTGTTACCTTCTTGGTTTATTATGGGCGTCAAACTTCTCTTATTCGAGTTTTCTACCATTTTTTGAAATCAGAATGAAATAGCTGGTATAAAAGTACCTGTCTATGAGACGAACTTATGTAATTTATTGAGTGGAGATATATTCACCCGTCTGAATTGTGAAATTTCTGAATCTGGTAACAAAAACGATCTTATAAATGCTATTCTCTTGCAACAAAGTACCCGAGTTTCGTTCTTTCTATTTAAGAAAAGTAAGGATAATTTCCTGATCAAAAAATATGATGTACTATAACAGAATGGGTTGGGGGTAGTCGTGGTGGTCAATTCACGGTTGCTCAAACAAGTGTAGGTTCTTCTAAGCATTTACACAAACATGTCGACAAATATAAACAAATAAGCAAACTTGTTATATAAGCGCTCTCTTTTGGGCCAAGTTCATTTCATCACACACCTCAACTGACATAAGCACAAACCATAGATTAATAATATAATTATATAATCAATATGAGTTTTAGGATACAACTTAGTATGTGGGGTGGGGTTCTTCGAATGAAACAAGGAGACAACTCTAAAAATAAACTGAACCACATAGCTTTACAAACTTGATAATACACAGGGTAAGAATTTATTATTTAAGTCTAAATGAATCAATATGGTACTGAAGCCTTTTACTAGACTTGAATAGCTCAAACTTTAAGTCATGTACAGAATCAAATTCTTGGGACAGTCCATGTGGATATTGTTGTTCTTGTAACCCACTCCCGCTGTTAGAACTAACTTCAATACATTTTAAACTCGTGGGAAGTAAAACTTTTAAATAATACTTGGCAACTGGTTTTGAATTTGCTTCTTTTGACAGAAACTCATTTTTGAATCTTTTGAGTGATTCAATGGGTGATGTTCTGAAAATCGTTTTGTTATGAAGAAAACAGTTTAAAACTTTACAGCAATCAATCGTTAATTTTTGTAGTTGTGATGGCAAACAGTTTAACCACATTGGCCTTACCACGCAATCTGTCAACTTTAGTGATGTTAAATTTGGAAAGTTTTTGTAGATTACGTATGGGTTCTCACAATTGTTAACGACTTCTTGATAGTCCTTGATTTCTAAATATTTTACTGTTTGGATAAGTAAAGTATCAGTAACCATTAACAATACATTTGCTGTTGGCCTAAATTTAATAATCAAGTATTTTAGGTCATTAAAGTTTCGTAATTTTACAATATGAGTAAAATCAAAACTTTTTTTAATTGTTAGCCTAACGGTATCAACAGTTGCGGAATATGTTTCTGGTAACCTGACACCTGAGTCATCCTCCATATAATGGACCATTCTAGTTTTCTTGAGTCGTCTCAAGTCATATCCTGCCAAAAAACATAAACCAGATACGTTTTTCTTTACTTTACCAAATGTTTCGATTTGTAAAAACTTTGTTTTTGAAAGTAACTTGATAAAAGATGAATCTGCAGAAAACTTGAAAAGTTTTACCGGAATAAAATTTAGAACGAGTAATCTATCTAATTGAGCAATGTTCTTGAGTCTAGAAGCTGCTTCTGAAATTATTTTAAAATCAAGGTGTACTTCTTGGATTTTTGATGAGTTGATGCTTAACTTTCTGAACCAGTCAGTATTACTAAAAAAGGTAAACTGCTCACTGCTGATCCATGCCAAGTCAACAGATTTGATAACTAGACAGTCGTCTAAAATGGTTTCATCGAATGGCAATTGAAGATATCCATCATTACTAAACCTAAAATATTTTGCAGCATCTGTTATTACAATTGAATTTAATTTAATCTTAAGTAAATGCAAGTATTCAACCATTACATTGTAAAAATCATTATCAATATAGTAATGGGGTAAACCGGTAACCATAACTTTACATTTATTGGAAACGTGCCAACCAATAGGGTCCCTTGGGCTATAAGGCTCAAAGCAAAATCCATCATAGAAAGCTAGCTTTATTTGAAATCCAAAAGTTTTTGGCGATTCAACACCTAGATATAAAATTTGTAAAATATCTGGATGGTCAAAAATTACCAGTCTAAAAACTAAGCTTTGTAACTCAACTGGGAAATTGCCAACAATAAGGATGAAATTTTGCAAAGAGTTTAACCTTAAGTTTTTTAGACTGTTAATTTTGAAAGGCTGAACATTACCTATGGAGTTATCATCTGACAGTAATGGCCTAAATCTGAATTTAGAATTCGAATTTACAGAGACAGTGGCCCAATGATGATGAATGGGTTGCATTTTTTGATAGTTAAACTAAGAAGATCTGTAACTATAGTTGGCAAAATAAAATACAGGTAATAAGACAAAGGGATTACTCTTCTATTATATATAGATGCCTCAACAAGTATTTATATAATTAAAACTATTCTGTTGGGATTCTTTTGAACAGAATAATATATTAAAGAATTCAAATGGCAAAAAAAGGGGTAAACTATGGAATTTACGGCTGTGCAGTTTATACTTTAGCACAATAAATAACTTACTCTACACATACATATATTGATAGACTTAATGTTATATACACACACATGGCATGGCTCCATATATAAACACCAAAATCCCAAAGTACACTTAAATATAATACAAACTCGTCTATCACATGCACTCATGAAGTCCTGCTCTCGATACTCACAATTTTACACACCTCACAAGTCCGGTGACCTATTGAAACTGCTCCGCCGTTTAATATAAAGTAGCAAAAATTTCCCGCCGCAGCAACAATAACAAGTTAAAGTCTGAAATTTGTTCTGATTGAATTTGCATTTGCTTTTATACACATATTCAATTGGTTGCAACTAGATTGTTTGTTCTAATATTCATTCAGTATACAATATATCCCACATACCAGTTTCATTACCTTGCTTGTTTTGTATGCAAAGTGCGTTTCGATTGATAAGCAGACCAAATTAGTCACATAGTTTAGACAAATCCAACATTCGTGCCACAAGAAAGACTAACTTACATTTCTTTAAATATCCATTCATATAACCTGCTAGTTTTAAGCGGACTCAACAAGAAAAGAACCACCTTCAAGTATTTCTTTTGATTATAGAATCAATAGGACTACATAATTTTACCCGAAATCACAATGTTGCTCACCAAACTGACCAGCAGGTTACTAATCAAACAACAACAACATGAATGCATTGTTTCCTTACTCGGGGTAAAAAATTCTACTAGATTTAATTCAACACTAACTGAAAGATTGAAAAAAAATCCTATCTATATGGTTGCCATTCCAATCACAAACAAGAAGACTTTCCTCTACTGTAAATATAAAGACAGCATACTTCCAAATGGACAAAAAGGTTATGATGCAAAGTTGATTGATCGTGCTGCACAAGCATGGAATAAGCTTGAAAATTCATCAAATACTGTCAATGTTAAAATAGTTAAATTCGTCAATTCATTATTGAGCAAAGTTCCATGGTATGAAACTAGTTTTAGATCGGTGCCATCACAAAATAAAATAACCAGATTTTTGTTAAAGGACGAGGAAGGTGAAAGATCTAAACAGTTACTTCCAAATGAAATTAAATCGTCAAATCTGATGGCAAAGCATCTGGAAAAAATCCCATTTTATTATCCTTCTGATCTTATAACCAAAAATGATATTACTATTGAATTGAATGAAAATGTTGACAGAAATATTCAATATCACTTGAAATGGCTTATAATTGATGCAATATGTATCCCCGTGACTGTACCTGTTGCTTTGGTTCCCGTTGTTCCGAATATCCCTGGCTTTTACTTAGCATATAGAGCTTATTGCCACTTAACAGCTTGGAACGGGGCTAAACATTTGAAGTTCTTGCTAAGTAGTGAGGGATCAAATGATACTCACAACCACCATTTAGAAATGATTGGACTACACGGTATCGCATCGGCATATTTGAAGACCACAAACTTTGAAGTTAAGAATAACGTTGAAAAGTATATTGCTGGTGAGCCAAAAGGTGGTAACGAATTATTACTTTTAAATGAAGATTCCGCCAAAGAATTGTCGGAATTAATGGGTTTGAAAGAAATGGAGAATTATTTGAATACTGCCATAAAACAGGAAAGATTAAAGTTATCCAAGACCAAAGAAGAAGAGAGTCAGGGCGATAAGTAAATGTCTGTGTAAATATCACACATAAAAAAGTGTACATAGCTTGTTATTAACTTATTAATAAAAGTGTTCCACATAGAATTCCTTCCAAGGTAAGAGTACTCCAGATTATAATAACGGCTGTGCACTGAGAGTGGGAAATACTAATTGTTATGTAATCATACAACCTTGCAATTGTCTGGATCATGTGATTTACACGAGGGCTAATTTTAAACCCTTCTTGGAGCCAAAGCAAACAAAAAAACCCTCAATAAAATCTAATGACGCTCCAGTCAATTTTCCACCGCACTCTGTCCATCATATCATCTCTCTGGGGATGCTCAGTAGCTCTCCAGTTTTGCTCTTCTCTCCATTAGCTATACTGTTTCTCTTTAAATTACTTTATAACAATCTTCTTCTTTAGATTCTGTACTATGCTAGTTAATTTAAATTTTTTTTCTCTTTCCTTAACTATAATTTCCAATTAACAATCATTCAAAATGAGAGATAAGTGGAGAAAGAAGAGAGTTAGAAGATTAAAGAGAAAGAGACGGAAGGTTAGAGCTAGATCCAAATAAGTTAATTTAACGGACAAGGAATAATATTTTCTTTCTTGATCCAAAGAATTAACGATTTAATAACAGACAAAATATTTCAATATAATTTATACTTCATCAATGATTTATTCAATTACTTGAAATCAAAACTGATGGTTTGCACCAGCAGAAGCTTTATATTTCAATAAATTTTCCATCTATTCGTCCAATTCATTACTGCTATTATAATATTTTAATTGTACTCCAATTGTGTTTGTTTTATTTAGTGTTTTCAATTAGGCTGATTTTTGGTTTTTGCTTTTATGATGGTTTTCACTGGTTGTGATCTGCTAAAGAATTGTCATGGTGAATTTCTTCAAAGTGTTATGAACTGTGTTTTTGTATGTGACCTGGATTGTTGTTTTTTGATTTTTTGAAAGTGGGTTTTTATTCCTATTATTTGATTGCAGCTACTACTTTTATACGTTTTACATTTTATTATTTATTGAGTTTTCAATTATGGGACATAGAGGATCGTTGATCTTTTTTTGTTTTATATTTGGAAGTTCTTTATTTAATATACTAGTCCGTTAATACATTTTCTTTTGCTGAAAATTGTATGATTTTCTTTCGAGGAATTTATATGGTTTTCAATAAGAGAATTTTTTTTAAAAAATTATAAAAACATATACAAAGCTACTTTCGCTGTAAAAAAAGTACTAGTTAGTAACATCCGAATATTGATAATGCATCATACCAATGAATCTCTATCTCATCATTACCTTCCTGTGTTTGTTGCTGTTGATTGAACAACTTTCTTGGTTTAACGCTAGCACTGCCACCTTGTGACAGCTTTGAATTGACAAGTTCATCTACATCAATTACACCAGCGTCAACATCCGCAGATCCAGAGCCTCTAATAATTTCATGTTGTCCAATTTCAATAGTTTTATTGGTTTTAATCCCATCATTTTCTACATTCATATTTCTAAGTAGTGATTTAAAAGAATTTGAATACTGATAGGTCTTTAATTCGTCCTGTGTCAAATTAAACGATTCGTTCAGGTTGTTGATTAGCTTCAGTGTGGTTTCACCAAGTAAATTGCTAACTTTATCATTAACTTTTAACCCATTACCAGCTATTTCCTCTTTTTCATCCTCTTCTTTAAGATTTTCTTTTTTGGAACTCAACTCCAAGTTTTTGTTAACGTCCATAAATCCTAGATCATCCTTCAAGTATGGATGTGATCCATTACCGATAACATCATTTAACCCTAAATTGTTCGAGCTACTACTTGATCTCCACCTTAATAGTCTATCCTCCATTGTATTTATAAACCAATCAGTATCTGTTTCAAATGTTGGAAATAATGAAAATTGATTTAATCGATGCTTTTTTAAAATTTTAGATCGTAAAGTTGGGAGAAAATTAGGCACTGTTGATGGATCAATCGGAGGTTTATGAGTCGGAGAGTTGTTAATGCTGAAATTATCTAACTTGTAAGAACTGTTTTCAGAAGACATAAGTGGTATATATGTATATACGTATATTATTTGTAAACAAAGTTGCTCCACCAATACGTTAGCCGCCAGCTATTTAAACACCCAACTATAGGAGATCAAAAACAACAACTCACCCTTCTTTCAAAATCATACAACATATTTGCACCAAACACAACAACAACAGGAACGCGGGTAACGCCTTGTAATCATCTGCCAATAATTCCTCACGTGTCATTTTTGAAAATCATTCAACTTGAATTTGGATTCAACATGAGAACAAAAGAACAAAGAAACCTCAACAGGCCAAACCAATAGTACGTGATTTAGAGTGCTACTCCATCCCATTCCATATTTTCGTACTTTTGATTGCAAACCATTCAAAACCCATCAATTTTTTGTTTATCATCCTATTTAATTCAATTATTTTTCTTATTTGTTGTAAATAAGCAAAAACAAATCAAAATAATAAGCAAAAACACATAATTCAATTGCATAGTACTTTGTAATTTAACAGTATACCTCAGCAACACAATAATATCAGAAGCAAACCTTCAGGTCTCCATAAAGCATACTATTTTTCTATTACTCCTTTCACAACCTAACATAATTAGACAATCCAGATCTGTGTTGTCTTTTCTTTTATTCATTACAAGCACCAGTCTCAATTTTTTTAATATTATCAATTGCTCAATCAAAATTTCATACCAATTGACGTCAGATATTCTTTTCAAACATTAAAATTAACTCAAATAAAATAAACACTGGCTGTTTTTTCATATATTTTATTAATCAATTCCCTTAATAACCCCACCTCACTACACACATAAATACTATATAAATAAAACATTTTTAATACACAATGGATATTGACACCGACATTCAAATGGAAGATGCAATTGAACAATCCAGTCAACCTCTCTCAGAAAAGGCTTCTTTAAATCAAGTTCCAATATCCACCACTAATCCACGTACACAAATAAATACTTTAGATGGTTGGATAGAGCAATTAAGTCAATGCAAACCATTGAGTGAAGAATCAATTAAACAATTATGCACAATGGCTATTGAAGTCTTGAAGAATGAACAAAATGTTCAACCCGTTCAAGTTCCAGTTACAATCTGTGGTGATATTCATGGTCAATTCCATGATTTAATGGAATTATTTAAAATTGGTGGTCCCTGTCCTGATACAAATTACTTATTTATGGGTGATTACGTCGATAGAGGTTACTACTCAGTTGAAACAGTTAGTTACTTAGTTGCCATGAAAGTTAGATATCCAAAGAGAATCACTATATTGAGAGGTAACCATGAATCAAGACAAATCACTCAAGTTTATGGGTTCTATGATGAATGTTTCCGTAAATATGGTTCTGCCAATGTTTGGAAGACTTTTACCGACTTATTTGATTACTTCCCAATTACTGCATTAGTTGACAACTCAATTTTCTGTTTACATGGTGGTTTATCGCCAATGATTGAATCCATTGATCAAGTTAGAGAATTGAATAGAATCCAAGAAGTTCCTCATGAAGGTCCAATGTGTGACTTACTATGGTCCGATCCTGATGACAGAGGTGGATGGGGAATATCTCCAAGAGGTGCAGGTTTCACATTCGGTCAAGATATTTCTGAACAGTTTAACCATACTAATGGTCTATCATTGATTGCAAGAGCGCATCAATTGGTTATGGAAGGTTACAGTTGGTCTCATCAGGATTTAGTTGTTACCATTTTTAGTGCACCAAATTATTGTTATAGATGTGGTAATCAAGCTGCTATTATGGAAGTTGATGAAAACCACAATAGAGACTTCTTGCAATATGATCCTTCAGTTAGACCTGGCGAACCGACAGTTACTAGAAAAACGCCTGATTATTTCTTATGAATATACTTGATGACTTTTTTGCCCATGTTTTTTCCGGTTTCTATCTTTTCTTTTCGTTTTAATCTTTCGGTTTATTTAAATTATTAGTTTTTTCTTGATCTCTGGTACTCTTACTTCTTTCTTTTCTTAGTTTTCTTCCCTCCACCTGTTTTTTCTTCATTTTTCTTTTTTTTTGTTCATTATTATTAGTATTATTAGTACTCTTATCATTTGTTGTTTATTGTATTTTCCATCTATCATCCCCCCTATATTTTTTGTTGTTACTACTATTCATTTGTGTTTTTTTTCCTTGTTAGTTTTGCCCTTTCTTCTCTCCTTTTAAATTATGATATGTTTAAATATGTCTATTATTCAAATTATAAGTTCAAGATTTATTGTAAGCTAGCTTCGAACAGTCAAGTGATTCATACTATATCAGAGGCATGGTTTAAACTTACAAGAACACTCTATTGCACATTAGAATGTTACAACCCATAGTATAACATTGAACCATATAACATTAAACCATATAACGTATTAAGTTGATATATATATACATATATGTATATAGATCAAAAGCCAAATAACACAACGATAGTGAAAAGCAAGTTCTTTCACAAGATTAGAGAAACAACATAATTTATTTAGTAATTTGGAAACTCCAAGGAACTGTTAAATGAACAACTTTATCATCATCAATAAATTTTGAAACCGCAGAGTATGAACCTCTAGCCAACATACCTGAAGGAGCTTCAACTTCATCTAAAGATTTTTCATAGAATGGGGTATCTTGTGTGTTTGGTGCAAATGAACCTAACGGCTCTTCTTGTTTATCAACTGTAATACCAGTTTTCTTAACAGCTTGTAGATATTTTAATCCAGTAATGATATCAAATTGAACCTTGAATTTAATGACCAATTGATAAATAGATTTTTCTTTAATTTTAAAACTGATTTTTTTCTCTTTTAGTAGTAAATCGGAATCTAAGTTTTCTAAATCTATTATAACTGGTTCTTCACCTTGGATCTTCAAAGTCATTGACAATATAACAACAGTTCTTTTATCACCTTCTTTAACAGGTAATTCAGGACCACTGTTTAAGCCTAGCGATTTCTTCCATTTAGCAAGAGATTCATCTTCAGCATCAAGTTGTGCATATTCTGCAATGGTTTTCTTTTCAGTGATTTTGAAACCTGGGACTTCTTCAGGAACTAAATCGTCATGATTATCCGCTGACATACTGTGAACTAATTGATTTGTAAAAATTTATCTGTTGCTTTCAATCAGTAAATGAGATTATCCAGCTGAACTGACTTTTTTACTCTGGTCGGAAATTTAGAGAAAACCCCAACTTATAACCAGGCCCACTCGTAGTTCTCTCTCACAAGTCTCAAATTGACTCCTATTTTCGTGTTGATTGAGAGATCAAAGATCAAACATGCGTCGTGTGTAGAAAACTTTGCAAATCCAAAGCTGGAGGCTGACAGCAAACCAAGCAACCAAATCGAGAAGGCGCCGCTTGCATTCATTAATCACTTTTTTATTTGAGTCGATCGATGTATGAAGATTATAAAAAAGAGGGACGATGCCGGAAATCGCCGAATGTTCTTATCTTTGACTAGATACATATCTATAAATTGACTTTAATGTCTCCCTTGACAATTGACTTTGGTTACACCCTTTTTTTATTGGGCATATACCAGACTATCCTTCTGAATACCCACTAGAAAAGCGTAATAAAGATCATAATGGTGGAATCATTACCATCGATAAATGAATTACAAGACCTTTCAAAAAGTGAGCAAGTTTTGGTGTTGGATAATTTGTTCGAAAAATGTGAAACATTAACAGGGTACTTACTTCCACTACTATTCAACAACAACAAGACTTATAAAAGCTATAGGGAATTAATTGAAGATGTAAGAGCTCACTTGCATGCCTTAAAAACATCTCAAGATCGTGACCAAACAAAGATCAATAAAATAATCTCAGCTCATCCACGATTAGGCCCATCTAAACAACCAACATCAACAGCATTGTCCACACATTCAGCATCTGAACAATCACAATTATCAGGCTCAGCCGAGGAAACTAAACAATTGTTGAAGTTGAATGAACTTTACGAGTCAGCTTTCCCTGGTTTGAGGTTTGTGGTTTTTGTTAATGGTAGATCTAGAGAAAGTATCATGCATGACATGAGAGTGAGAATTCAGAGAAACAATTTTGAGTCGGAAATCGATGATTCGTTTAATGCTATGTGTGATATTGCTCTTGACAGGGCCTGTAAGCTAGGTGCTATCAATAAAGTTAAGGATAACAAGCTGTAAATGTTTATGCGAGCAAAGCATGCATTTAAAGACGTTTTTTTTTTGGAAAACCATGGTACATATTAATACAGAGGGTACTATATATACGTACTGATAAATAAAGAGGAAAAATAATAATATAAAAAGTATGAAGCTCAAAAATGTATAATAAAACGTATAGAACAACAATAGTACTAGTAGTAACAGTATTCCATTTCATTTTTTGTATTAAAAAACATAGAAAGGGGAGATTGAAAAAAATCTTTTGAGATTAGACTTGATTTGATTCTCTAGTGAAATCATTATTTAATCCACTTCCAATCAAACAATACCCGTACCAGATTAATTTGTTTGTTGGCCACTATTACTATTGTTATTACTATTCCATTTATTTTTGTTATTATATCCTCTACCACCCCTTTGCTTCTGTTGTCCTCCTTGATAATAAGATCCGGTTACATTACTGTTGCCAATGCCGCCATTGCCATAGTATTGATACCCAGTGTTATTAACAGCGTTGCTGTTCTTACTGTTACTATTATTATTGGTATGGCCATTGAACTTGTTGTTGCCAATGTAGTTGTTGCCTCCACTACCACGTCTATTCTGTTGAGGTTGGTTACATCCGTTGTACTGTTGGTTTTGAACTTGCTGTGGCTGTGGTTGTTGAAGATGTGGTGGAACCATTATTGGCTGTCCAGAATATGGATTGTAGTAGTAAGCCACTGGAGTTGCATTAGTTGGGGATGGTGACATTGAAGGCGACGAAGAAGAAGACGCGTTGTTTGAAGACGTTGAACCTGTCAACTGAGAAGATGGTGATGGGCCTGTTTTTGATTGCAGTTGGGGTGGTTGTAGGGGTGGAATTTGAAGAGGGATCGGTATTGGGCCGACAGATGGTGCACCATTTGGTCCAACAGGTGGAATAGCATAGTAATATGGATATGGCTGGTTTAAGCCCATTTTATCGGAATGAACTGGAATAGGAGAACCTTGTGGAGAATGTGTAGGCATCATGGGAGGTGGATATTGATAGCCCATTGGAACATATTGCGGTTGATAATATCCATATTCATGTGGATAATGCTGTGGTGGTGGTGGATGTTGTTGCTGCTGGTGTATATGACGAGGATTATAGTATCGCTGTTGACGATGTTGATTGTATTTCTTATAGTCTGATCTACTTTCTTCGTCACCGTCATCTTCTCCCTCATTACCATCATCATCATCTTCTTCTTCTTCCCCAGCATCCTTATGCTCTTGTTCAATTCTCTCCTTCACTCTTCTGTAGATTTCCTCTCTTGATAGTTTATCTTCCTCGATAGAGTTACCATTAGTACTCTTAGAACTCCCACTACTGGTTATCATAGAGTCATTATCGTTAATTATAGTAGCAGATGGAGTGGTGGTATTAGATATAGAAGTAACATCCCCTTCTTTCTTTTTAGTCTCCTTGTCGGTTGATTTTGATCTTTTCATAATTTTGAAATTTTTCACAGGTGTAGCACCTTTTTCTTCCTCATCATTATTTTCAACAATATTTTCAACATTACTTTCAATATGATTTTCAACATTATCCTCATAATTGCAATTCAATTGAACTTTAAAATGATTGAATAATTCTGATAACCTAATTCTATTCAATTTTTCAACAGGATCAAACTTCAAATTTCTGAAATCTAAAGGTTTGATATTACCTTCACCGTCAAATTTAGCATTTTTTTTGATTTCATCATCGGCATTGACTAATGAGGTGTTGATTTTAAATAATACCATAGAAAATCCATCGTTTGATAAAATATGACCCAAATTGTAATATTCTGATAATTTATGAGTTAACAATCTATAGTAAGAGTTCAACGGAGTCATCTTCCAAGAATCAACGTTTGGTTTGATTATGAAATCAGTAATTTCTTGCTCTAAATTCAATATAAACTTCTTGTCGTTTGAATTAACTTGGTTCTGACGTCCGTTTAGGTTGAATAGAGATTTAACCAAAATTTCAGGAACTTGGTAATGGTTGGAAATCTCCTTTACTATGGCAATTGGATTTGTTGAAGTCAATTCAATTGGAATAAATTCAGTGTTTAAAAGTGGATGCTGTGTACTGAAAGCATTAGGAACTTCAGTAGTTGTATTAGATGAATCACCAGCAGCTTCTGAACCATCAATTATTTTTGAATTAGCCTTTGACTTTGACTTTGATTTCAATTCTTCAGAAGTCATGATGTAATTTTTTTTTCCAATATTTCTAAAGGCCTTTGTTTATCAATACTTAGATAGTTGTTATTTGTGAATGAATGATGTATAATTATGTAATGCTGGAAAATCAAAGTAAGGTAAAAACACAAAAAAAACACACAAGAAAAAGACACACTAACAGCAGTAAAACCCAAGGAATACGATTATTAATATTTCCAAACACAATTGAATTCAAGTCTAGTATGAAAATGACCGGTATGTAATATTTATATATAAATGGGTATAATTGATATATATATATATATACATATATATATATTAAAGGTTTTTTGGTATTTTTGTTGTAGATTGTCTACTAGTTGAAGATAAAAGGAAAAGAACAAGAGGATGTAATTTAGATAAATCGATTTGCGTTAGTCGTCTTTTGTCCTTTGTCATTTTCTCCAGATTGAATATTATTATTTAATTAATTAACTTCACCTCGATTTCCCTTCCTCGCTCCCTTTCTCGGGGCAGAGATCCATCTGTCCATCGAACCACCACGAGAACCACGCCTGCCAAATCAAACTGTTTCTTAATCTCCCGCATAGACTATGACCGGGTCTCTCCCCCCGCCTTCCACCGCTTAAATTCATTCTGGGGTAAAAACACACTTTTAACGGAAATAACAAAAACACACTGTCGTTTATAGACTACTCAACAACGTTCGCCTTTGCTGTTGCAGTTCAATATAGCCTCTCTGATTTTACTCATACTATTTACTATTCTAAGATTCAATTATTAATATCGATTTAGATGGTTATATAGAATACTATTCTTTTTCAATTCATAACAACATCCTCATCTTGGTTTGAACCTCTTTTTTCTTTAATGAACGTATTAATTTTGTCCCTTAATTCCACATCATCTGAAACATCCTCCAATTTCAATGGTGTTCTATTGAATGGATCTGTTGAATCGTTCATTAAATGCGCTTTAAGAACTGATCTGTCAATTGATATCTTGGAGTGCGGTAATTTGACAGGGTCTTTCATCAGTGTGAACATTAAAGGATCCAAAAACTCATCAGGAATTTCACCTAATTCAACTTCCTCTTCCTCTTCTCTTAATTTAATTTGATTTGCATTACCAATAAATTGAACTAATTTGTTTTCAAAGTCTTGATCTAATAATCCAAATTTATTCAAAATGAACAATGCTTTTTCGAAGTACTTTGGATTAAACGATCTTTCATCTTTTGCCACAGATTCAACAAATTCAATTTCATCTGATAAATTAACAAAGATCGAGCATAGTTGGTATAATAATTCAGATGGGTTAAACTGATATCTTTCTGGATCTTTAACCCTCAAATCATTACATTTAGGTCCAACTAATTGAACTAAATTATAGTTTAACATACCAGCTAATCTATCGACAATTTCAATGATTATAAATGATCTTGGAATCTCTTTTGTAAATAGGTTGAATAAATGAATTGTTTTATTCGATAGTTGAACATATGATTTAGCACTATGCTCATTTTCTCCTAATATTTTAACTAAATCCTCATCAGTTTCGGTCATAGTTGGTTCTTTACCCTTTGCTCTATTAGCGATTTCTCTTTGACATGATCCTATAGTTTGTAGTTTGTTTAATGATTCATCTAGTAAGAATGTGGTATCGTTCAACATTCTAGCAATTAATCTAACAAAAAATTGTAAATTGTTTTTAGAAATTTCTTTCAAATCATTTTTGAAAAATTCGAAATTCCACAATTGCTCAATAATAATTGCAATATGACATCTTGAATTAAATTTATCATAAAATTGTGAATTTGATCCCGTTTTTTCAACCATAACATAGAAGTCCAACAACGAAAACATTAAATTCTTTTTAACCATTTCATTGCTATTAAAAATCTCAATCATATAACCATTATTACCGTTGTTTAATGGTAATGATCCAAAGAACAAAACTTCTGTTAGCCTTGACTTTAAATGTGGATTACTAACTAATTCCGGACACCTTAAGATAATAATAGCAAATTCAACAAAATCATTCAATTTAGAGTCGTTGTTAAACATTGGATTGTTATTGAACTTGGAAATATAGTGACAATAATTAATTAAACCTTCGATAAATATTTCAGGGAAATATTTAAATGGAACAGGAGACAATTTCCTCAAATATTCAATATCATCCAACTTATCAACTTCATTATCTAAGTTATGGAATGGGATACTTATTTTAACGTTGTTATTTGGATACATATGAGTTGGTTCGATTAGCCTAACAAAAAATTTAATGGATCCGATAATAACGTCAAATATTTCCAATTGCAACTCTCTATTATATGAGCACATTTCAATTGATAATTTCATTGATTTAAAACTGTGTAACTGTTTCTTCAATGGATTCAACTTGGTTTCAATAAACATCTTGATCATGGGATTGCTGTTGACACCACCTTGAGTTTCAATCATAGTTTCAATCTTCTTAACTTCTTTTGTTAATTGTTTGATATAGCTATCCAATCTCTGACCACTAACAAACAATCCACCCAAGCCGTAATGGATATAAGTTAATGTCAAGAAGAAACATTCGCTAATAAAGTTCAATGACTTATCAGTTTGACTGCTGGCATCGTAGACTTCATCATATTCTTGGATTGTCGAATTGATTTTTGTCTCATCTTTCAAGTCAATCAGCTTGTTCTTATAGTTCAGATAATTGATATCAATTTTATCGATTTTGTTCCCATCGATGATAAATGGTTGAGAAAACTTACATAAGATGATGGTCAAGTTAAACATCAATGAATCGGTTGCAATTTTCTTGGGGTCTGCATGCTCACCTCGTCTCAAATGATTCTTGTTAACGATATCAGCCAATAATTTTAGAAAAGCGGAACGGCATTGTTCGCCTGATCTGACTAGCTTATCACAAATTCCAAACAATCTATTTAGTATAATGTTATGTTCAGAATGCAATGATTCATGAATAGATCTAATCTGTGTTTTCAATAAATCGCTTGGATAATTCATCCTAGAAATTTCGACTAATAACGGTGAAACTCTCAATAATGGACCTAGAATAGTCTTGATTTCAAATTCATTTGCTTGTAGATCGCTAGAGTTGAAACCGTCAATTAAATGGAACTGACTAGCAACCAACTTAATAGAGACAAACAGTTCAAACATTTTAATGATTTTATTATAATTATGAAAGTCGATTAGTAAGATTGCTGATAACCTTGGTATGACAATATTCAAAAGTTCCAAAACCGAGTCATTTTCAATTGATCTAGTTATGATTTCAATCAGAAATTCATCATAATCGTTGATTGCAACAATTAAAAGTTTCAATGTTGTATTGATATCAACTTCATCAACGAACATATCAGGGACTTGGAATAGAATCAAGGAATAACTTGATGATAATCTAATAATCTCATCAAGAACTTTGAACTTAGCAAATTTTAATGGGTCATCAGTTTTAATTAATCTTTTTGACTTCTTAGATTTCGACCAAATGTCGGATAAATATTCAAATGGACTTGATTTGTTCAACCGTTGAACACCCACATCAGTTAGAATTTCAATAAACAAGTTATCAATCAAATCAAATGATAAGCTTGAGTTTTCATTAGACAAAGATTCTAAGTAGAAGTAGTTTTTGGATTGTGATTTCGATTTCGACAGCGAGCATTGAAAGATGTATTCTATTTCATTATTCGTCCAATCTTCGATTGAAATGGATGTGGTAGGTTTGATTACTGGGGTAGGCTTGTCAACTATAGGCAATGGGTTTGAATCAGATGGCGGTTGTTGCTCAACAACTACTGGAGTTGTGGTTGGCCTTGGACTTGGCCTTGAGACAGATTGTGAAGAGCTGCTGGTAGAGGCGGCTGATAGTTTTGCCAACCTTCTTGCACGGATCTAATTAGTTGAAAATGTGTTAGTAAATACTAGTAGTGAAATAATACGAGTGGATATGGAACTGTGGACATACACTTTCAGGATCACTCATTTAAATTTTGATCGGGCTTCTTTAGGCATGTAATCTTAAAGAATCAAGTGCCTATAGAAAGATAAAATGATCTTTAACCCAAAATTTTTGTAGATCGAGGTGCTTTAGGATAAGTTTAGGTTAAATAATTCAAGTACTAATACTTTGTTTTGCCACTTGATACCGAAGTTAAACCAACGCGAGTATCTTCTCGATATCGTCGCGTCGAAACTGATCGCCTAACTAAGGATAGTTTACAATGTACATTAAACATTATGTATATAAAAAAGAAAAATATATTTTATTATATTAAATAAACAAAGAAAGGAAACTAATGATAAATAGCACAATATACTTCTCTTATTTCAATAAATTCATAAAAGAAATATAAATTAACATTCATGAAAAGAACTAGTATGAATACATGTACATATAATCCCCTATCTAAAATTTATTAACTTTCTTCCCACTTTCAAACATCGCATGTAAACACTTATTATTAAAGAACTTTCAAAAACAGTAGTTGGTTTTATTTAAGCCTTAATAGCAAACTTCTTTGATGGGTTAGCAATAGCAGCCTTCTTGGCCTTTTCAGTCTTTAAGGATCTTTCGTGCTTGGATAAAGCTCTTCTTAAAGCTCTGGTCTTCTTTTGTCTTAAATCCTTTGGAGTGTACTTCTTGCCAGCGTAGAAAGCTCTAACTGATTGTCTTTGTTGTAAGTTAATGACAGTTAAGACAGTAGCAATTGACTTTCTAACAGTATGGATCTTTGGTAAGGATGGCTTGGTCAATTTTTGGACCTTTAAGTTGGCTAATTCCTTCTTTAAGTCAACTAATTGTTCTTGTAATTGTTCCTTAGATTTGGTTCTTAATTCGTAAGCTTTAACACCAGCCTGTAACAAAAGTAAAATTTTTATTTATGTTAATGAAAACATAAAATTGTAAAAAATGTTAGTATACAGTAACTATATTGATATGGCTTTTTTGAATTCCAATGTCTCTGAGAAGAAATTATAATAACATATATATTTGTAATGAGCTATAATGTGCCAATGTGAATATTTACTTTTAATGATGTTGTGTAATCTATAGTAAACTTATGGTATTGGACCTGTAAATCATCGGTTGCTAATATGAACACGTTGAAACCTCATACTGTTATCCTGAGATCACATACTTTTGATATATCCATAGAATACAGCTAGGCTGCTTATAATGTATTTGTGGTCGTATTAAAGAATGGCTTGACGTTTGAATATTTTATAAGATCCATTTACGAAATTGGCTAATTCTTGTGCGAGTTAACTTTGTAATACTATAGGGGTTTCACGTTTGAAAATGTATATTTGCTATTCAATTCCAAGAAAACTTTTGAAATGCTATAGTTTGCCTCTTGTCGATAATGTCATTCTCTCTAATATGATAGAGTCAGTGTCAAACTTGTAATTAACCGCTGTCTTTTAATGTGTCAGGCTACAGTCAATAAAGTTGTATCTTGTAAGTACTGATCACTCAACATAAAGTCATTCGTTGGTAAAGTTTCCTTTGTCTATACTTCCTGTTCCTCTGCTTAATAAAATACAATTCATGAACTCAATGATTTCTTCTATACATGGACATTGGTTTGATTCAGTTGTAACTCTATTTAT
Source organism: Ogataea trehalophila (assembly GCA_003707645.2). Taxonomy (NCBI): domain Eukaryota; kingdom Fungi; phylum Ascomycota; class Pichiomycetes; order Pichiales; family Pichiaceae; genus Ogataea; species Ogataea trehalophila. The sequence continues at coordinate 171,106 of PPKI02000021.1, forward strand.
CACATACCATTTTGTTGATTATATTGATGTAGATATTATAGGAATATATATGATCTTTTTAAGAAGTATATAAGTGCTTAATAGGCATATATGTATACATAAAGGTAATGAGTATTATTGAAAAATTTCACCCATCCGTACAAGGAGAGAGGGAGAATCTATGCGAACCAATGGCCCTCCTCAGTAACAGTAACAATCACAGAGAGAATTGACTTTTCTCCCTTCCTAGTTAAAATTTTTTCAGAGAGAAGGAAAACAAAACCGGTGTGTATGTACAGATTATCGGATGAGAGAAGCCATACAAACAAATGACAGAGAGGAGGAATAAAAAATCACGCATTAAGAATAAGTGACTGTGGAGTGAGGTGTTCATAATCTGTGGCGCATATTTTAGTGGCTGGAGAGAACGATAATATTCTATAGTTTGTGGAAACGTTTCAGAATTGGCAGAAGATCCATCAAGGTTAGATGCAGTTTTGCTTGATTCAGAATCTAGGATCGGTCTCCCTGATTGCAACCGACCCGGGTCTCATCTGACCAAGTCTAGCCTCAAGAGGTCGGCTTGATTTCATTTGGTTTCGAACATTTGATAATGTACGAAACCAATGGACATAGATTCATCATCAGGATCAATCTGATAGGGGAAAAACACAAACACAATTTCAGATTTGATAGTTGTTCAGTGAGAAGTCCAGGACCATCGACACGGACTGGCGTTATCATACACATACAAATCATAAGACACCTAATAAACTTTATTGATTCAGGCTCATCTTTTACATCTTCATGTTGCCTATTAATTGTGGGTGGTACCTATAGAGAAGCGGTATGTAAACTGCAATAGCTGGTATCACGTAATTGATTGATAATATTATAACCCACACTACCCCTTATGTTCTTTCCTAGTTCGTAGTATGTTGTGTAGAGATAAAGATAGGTAGTCTATTTTTCGTCCAGAATCCTCAATCTACAAGCTTTCTAAAAGCTAGAAAGATATTCAAGAAGGAGTTGATTCCTCGTGGCTTGGTTTGGCTTGTGGCCTTTATATCTGGCATTCTGGTAGGATCTAGTAACTACGAGACGAATAAAGATATCTAATGACCATGCAATCTAAATCGCTAACTTAAATTCGGTAAATAAGCAATACACAATTACATATGATACGTGTTTCGTTTTATTTATAACATATATACATACATATACATACATATATCAACAAAAAGTTATAAAATTAGTTAATAGTTTGATTATAATGGCTTTGAAATTATTGATCAATGAAAATCAAACAATTTAAATTACCGATCAAGCTTCTTCATTTTCTTTTTTGAAATAATGTTTAGAACCAGAAATTCAATAGATGATCGGATTGATGAAACAAAAAAGAAAAACTAATAATAATAAAATAATAATAATAAAAGAAACAAGAAAGTGGGGGAGATGGAGGGGGAGAGAATGACAAGTTAAAAGATCTTTTCAGCGTTTTGAATTATATTTAAGAACTATTCTTTAAGTTAGTTGACAACCATTCTAAACCTTCGTATAAACCATCACCAGAAGTGGCACAAGTGGCTTGGATGAACCATGGTCTTGGTCTGATTGATTGTAAACCTAACTTTTCAGTGATCTCAGCAGCGTTCATAGCATTTGGTAAATCTTGCTTGTTAGCAAAGACTAATAATAAGGCATCTCTTAATTCGTCTTCGTTTAACATTCTTTGTAATTCTTCTCTGGCTTCAGAGATACGGTCTCTATCGTTGGAATCAACAACGAAAATAATACCTTGGGTGTTCTGGAAGTAGTGTCTCCATAATGGTCTAATCTTATCTTGTCCACCAACATCCCAAACAGTAAAGGAAATGTTCTTGTATTCGACTGTTTCAACGTTGAAACCAATGGTTGGAATGGTGGTAACAATTTCACCTAACTTTAATTTATATAAAATGGTGGTCTTACCAGCGGCATCTAAACCAACCATCAAGATTCTCATTTCTTTACGACCGAATAGCCCTTGTAATAACTTTGAAATTGATAAACCCATCTATAATAATCATGATATATTCATAATATATTCATAATACTGTGTTAGTATGCTCATTTGTTTAACGTTTCATTGGGATAGATGCATCGATTGAACGTAGTGTGTCTGAAATCCTGACGCGTCAAGATTTACTTTATTCTCGAACAAACTGACAAGCACATACAATTGAATAATAGATAACTAATTAATGAACCTGAAATATGAGAACAGTAATGATCGCTTTATTTTAGTGTTGTAGATTGACACAAAAGATTGCTTCTTAGTTTTAAAAAAATCCGATCGCATCTTACATGTGGCAAAAGTTGGCCGAACCAAAAAAAGTCAAAATAACAACGAATCAAAAATTCTATTATTAGTGTGTGCGATATCAATAATTTGATATCAGAAAGGGAATTGGGTGATTGATTGAAGTAATTGGAGTTAGATGATGTATACTACCAACTGTGAATTGGTAATCAATGATCCGAGACAATTAAAAGGTAAACTGATGTATATTTTGTTGATATGATCCACTATAATCCTAATGGTGTGCTATCTACTATGTTTGTATCAATTGAAAAGGGCAACCAAAAAAACATGGTGCACGAGCTAAACGATAAGAACTCCATTCACGATTGTTATGATAGTTATATTGAAACATACCTTAAATTTTTGAATGTATTATAATTGAATTGTATTTATATATGGTTAATGTAATATTATGAGAAATCTTTTGAAGAGTATAAAGATCAAACATGGTTTAAATAACTGGTTTAGGACATAAAAGAGATAAACAAAGCAACGTACCGTGTGAGCATTGGATGGATCGATGGATCGATTGAGCGATTGATTGATTATTGAGCGAATCTTGAAATTCATCCAAGTGGACGGTGGTGGGAGGTTTCGCAAAACATCTGTTTTTAAAGGTTGTATGTACAGAAGAGAAGAAGTGTAGGTGGTAATTGGGAGGTAATTTCAAGGCAGATCTGCCGCGCACCAGGGAAAGTGACGCGGTGCACGTTCAAAACCAGGCAGGGCGGGTGACCCCCTTCTTTCTTGCCCACCCAGAGAGTAGAGTGTGGCTATATTAATCGGTCGGTTTACCAGGAATAAGAAATATTAGATGCAAGAATTAAATTTCGTATTATTATATAGAAATTAAGGTCCCTCATACACAGGGGAACAGGAAAGCAAGTGTCTAAGCAAGCAAGAAAGATGCGAGAAGCAGGAAAATGGTGGAAGTTTCACAAAACCATAAAAATAAATAGTAGTTATTGGAGACATACATATCTTTTGATAAGGATGGTAAAAGAGCCCAAAAAGGGGGGAGGGGTTAGTTTTCCCAGAAGTATAATAAAATCAGCGATGAATTGAAAATTGATAAAAATATAGAAACATAAATTCATTCAAATGAATAATGGTTAGTTGTTAATGTAAAAAGAGACTTAAAAGGGAAATAATCAGCTGGAAACAGAAATATTTAAGCTAACGACGCTAACGACCAACGTTAACCTTACAAGTTGAATATTTCTGAAGTGCTCTTAGAAACACAGCATAAGTAACATCTTCATTATCAGGTTCCCAGTACATTTCACTTAATCTCAAATGCCATGGGGGATAACCTTGCAAATTCAAAAATGGTTGGAACAAAATAATTAAATCAGGCTCTTTACCTACCAATTGCTTCAATTCCCTATCGATGAACTTCATATTGACATCTTTTTCATTCAATTCGCTATTCTTGGATAAATCAGACATTACTTTGGTTAATTCGACAATTGTGGCTCTTCCATCAATGGAACTCAATAGCGTAATCTCGATATCCGGTTTAAAGTTGCCATCGTTCAGTAAATCAATGTATTCCTCATCATATGATCCATAGTATGTTAAGTTCAAATGTGGTATCTTAACTGCAAATGTTGGTATGTTGTTCGTACCAAAGTATAACACCAATTTCTTATAAATTGATCTACGTAAAACTGTCAAATTTTTCTTCAAAATACCATGGTATTCATAAATAGTTAAATTTGGAATACCACTTGACAAACACCAAGTTATAACCTCTGATGAATCATTACATAATCCCTCAATACCTCCATTTTCTTCTTGTTCAACTTTGTAATTTAAGATAATCGCCAAATTCAGTGGAATCTTAGGTAGTTTGTTAATATCATCGTTGATCAAATTAGGTGTTCTTGATGGGTTATATGCCAAATTGAAGAACCTTAATTTAAATTTATTTGTTGAATATTCATACAATCTGAAAATTGACATTATCAAATACATAAACACCAAAACCGAATGATAAAGATAGAATATTATGGAGTTCCCATTGATATTTCCTTTTGTTGATAGGCGAAATAGGTTTATTAGTATAGTAACGAACGAATCGTTTGAATATGAACTGACGGGTTCTAAATCCGTTTCTGTTGTTCCAACTATTGATTCATTTTTTCTCACTAAATTCAAAACGATTTTATTTGGAGATATAGCATCATTATCAATTTTTCCGTTGCTTTTCATATTTTGACCATTGGTCTTTGAAATTGAACCTTCAGATGACATTTTGGGTCTGGCTTAATCGTATGCTATATTGATTCCCCTTATAAAAACTATCTGATCTTCTTGAGCTTTTTGTTATTAACTCTCAAAAGTTTATTGCAAAAATAGAAAACTAATGGTCGTGATATAATTATAGGTGTCAGTCCTTTTGTAAATCGACGCTGGTTTGAAAGTGTTTGTCAATTGAATAAATACATAGTAGGTCCTCAGTTATCTATCTTGATGTTTTTTTATTACAAGAACTGTAATTTTAATATTTTCTTTCTGATCCCCTTCAGATGAGTGCGTGGGCAAAGTTTTAACTGGACTCACAGTGCGTTGCGGTCAATACTAGGGATCTCTGCCCCTTTTTTAATTTTCGGATTTGATACATGGAAAAAGAAACATTTTTATAAAATATATAGAATACGAGAAATGCAGATACTAATCTGATTAAACTTTGAACCTATCTTCTATCATTAGTATCACCCATTATATCTTCGTCATAATTATCTTCGTCATAATCATCTTCGTTATACTCAGTCTCGCTAAAGTCATCTTCTTCTGCTTCTTCTGGAACATCCAAGTGTCGAATTCCGGAACCTGATGCATTACCAATATCTACACTTGACTGAGGTTGTGTTGCTATTCCAGTGGTAGAAATACTACCTGATCCAACGCCCAATCTTTGAATAAAATCCATTAGCTCCTCTTGGTTAGTATAACTATACTCTGATGCTTCGCTATCGTTACCTCCTCCATCTCCAGTTCCAGTGCCATCGACTGTTCTGGCATGTGGCATTATATTAGGCAATGAACTATTATCGTTTTCTTGTTCGCCATTGTGATAAACATTACCAGGTTCAGTTAAATAGTAACCCAAATCAAGTCCTGCTTGTTGGTCCAGAACAAATTCTTCAAGTTCATCATCAGACGTTGAACTAATGGAAGGTGGCATGCTATTTGGAATATTCAAGATATTGTTCATTATTATAGTTTGATTAGCATTAATATTATTGGTAGAAGAATTGGCACCAGTAGCAGAAATATTATTTGTGTTACTGGTTAGCGTGCTTTCAACTAATGGTGGGTGTATTCCCATCAGACGGTGGTGGTTTAAGTCAGACGAATAATCTGTTGTTAATGATGAGTTCCTGAACATGTTGTTTGAACTGTGGTCCTGTGAAGATTCGGGAGTGGTACTTGAATCCATGCCTTGATAATCGTGATTTTTACCAATGATATTCATCTCAATTTCATTGTTACCACCTCCATCTTGGCCTTTAGGGTGTTGCTGTTCAGGATCATCCAATGTCGTATGCTTCATGTCATTCATACCTGGTCTGAACAAAGCAGATTTTCTGGCACTCCCACAAACTCTAAACAGTTCATCAACTTCTTCCAACATTAAGCCCTTTGTTTCATACACATAGAAATAAGCAAACACAAATCCAACAAAATTCAATCCACCCCATAGGAAGAAAATCTTGGTGCCAAGGGCAGCAGTATGAGATCCCGAATCAATTAAATATGCAGTACAGTATGCGAAAACAAAATTAACCATCCAGTTGGTAGCAGCTGTTATAGAGACCGCTTTTTGTCTAACTCCCAAACTATACATTTCACCAACCAAGACCCAAACCAGCGGACCCCAAGTTGCTGCAAAAAATGCAATGAATGAACAAACAAATGCAATCATGATTTTATTGGCAATTATTGAATCTGTAGTAACACCCACAGTGGCAATCACAAGGTTAGACACTGACATTCCGGCTGCACCGACAATCAAAAGTTTTTTTCTACCCCAAACTTCAACGAATAAAATGCCAGGTATAGTGAAAAGAACATTAACAGCGTACGTTATGAATGAAACCATGTACGAGTTTTGAATGCCTGCCTTGACAAAAAAGTTAACACCATAGTAAAAGATAAAGTTGATCCCACTAGCTTGTTGTAAAGCTTGTAAGACCATACCTGTCATCATTCTTTTACCTTGTCTCGCTCTACTTGGGGAACTTTTGAAACAATCCCAAATGGAAGATTCTCCAAAACTCATTTCATAATCGTGGCTTGCTTTGATTTCAATTAATTCTTCAATTAAAGTCTCGTCATCAACTGGCAATCTTCTGAATTTAGATAAAGAAATAATGGCATCGTCTAATAAATCTTTCTTGACATAAAAACGCGGTGACTCGGGTAGCATGTACATTCCAACGGATAAACATGCACCCCAAATTAATTGAATTCCTATTGGGATTCTATAACTTCGTGGATCGTCAAGGGCGTGACTAGCCTGAGTTATAGCACTTGAGACTAATAACCCCCATGTGATAGCCCATTGATATAAAGAAATAACAGAACCTCTGATCCATTTTGGAGAAGCTTCGGCTTGATATAATGGAGTAATGGCAGAGATAACACCAACACCAAACCCACTGACAAATCTACCAGCAGACAACAAGGTAGAGCCTTTAGAGACTAGTTGGAGGATTGTACCAAGTGTGAATATTACAGACGTACAACCAACGATACTTAATCTTCTGCCGAACCTATCAGATATAACAGGAGCAAACAAAGAACCAAAAAAAGTTCCGACTGATAATATACCTGTAATCAAAGATGTTTCTTTAGCCGTAAAAGAATAACCGTTGTTTGCAAAATTTGACTTCACATAAGACATTTCTAAAAGTCCATTAATGATCCCTGTATCGTAACCATATAAAAATCCACCAACAGCTGTTAATAAACCAACCCACATTGCCATTACTGATGATTTCGATTTTTGTTTTATTTGTTCTTGAGTAGTGTTCAACGTTTGTCCACTGATCGAATGTGAATAATCATTTTGTAACTCATGAGGAGCCTTCTCCTCGTTCGCCTTTGTAGTTTCGTCTACCGGTATTCCAATATTCCCGTTATTATTAATAGTGGTATTATTCGTGGGGGTAATCTGATCGTTGATGTCTATATTTTCGTCCGTTTGGTTATATATGTTGTGGTTTATGTATTCAGCACTTCGAAGATTAGCGTCCACGTCTAACGATGTTGAATGGCCATAATCTGTGTCTCGTATTATTAAATTATTTTCTGTCATTATTATTTGAAGTTATTTTACAAGGTTTGATGTCTTTAATTTCTTGATTTGCATAAAAACATTTGATATTAATTAAAATTTGATAGCTTTATTTCCAGTGATGTTTAATATTGATGATTTTCAAAGTGTGAATGATACGGTGTGGGGAATTGATTTTCAGTTGGGTTTGTTTAAAAAGATTTGAGTAAATGACTGGGTTTATTTTAAGTCACGAGCTGTCTATTACGGTATTAGTATTGATATATATGCAAAAATATGTGTTTGATATTAAAGAAGAAATAGCTTGTCAACGGTGTAAATGAAACTGTTATCCGTCTTAGTATGGTGTAATTTTTTTGAGCAAATACCACAACAAGGAAAGGCCGATCTCAGCTTTTTCTAGCATGTGTCTGACATAGATAGTAAAAAACCCACAATTTCCTTCGCACCCAAAATTTAAATTCCAACTAGTGCTTGTTTTTTTTTTTGGGAGGAGGCACAAAGGAAGTCGCGTCGATTTATGAAGACGATTGGGCAGTTGCAAATAGTTCAAATGTGAATGAGGAATAAAGGATACTAAATAAAAAGGTGTTTTGAATATTTTTAAAGTTACTTGTATGCTAGACTGAAGAAAACACAATATAAGAATATAGTTATTTTCATTGAGAATTAATAAATATATATACAAAGATAACTAGCAAATAGGGAGGAAAACAGTAGCAGGAAATTAAGTAAATAAAATAAAACGAATTGTTGCAAAAGTATTTCAAATAAATCGCCAGCAACAATAAAAGAAATAAATAAAATGAATAATTATATAATGAATGTCTGTATATGATGTTGTTAGAATGTGAATGGTGGGATACGTGGTTATTTTTTAAATGCGGAGCTGGTCTTCATCTATCTAATTCTGTTTCTAAAAAAAGAACTCAAGTTCTTCTTTAAAAGACCACTACCTTCACTATCCCTACTAGCGTTGGTCGACGCTGAACTATGAATCGAAGTTGTCTTTGGACGCATCAGACCAGTGTCAAAAGCTTTCGATCTCTTCATCGAAGGTTGGATGTACTTTAAGTTTGGACTGCTTGTTTCATCCACTGAGTCCCAGAATTTCATTGACACTGGGGAATTTGGACTTGAGAACAGACTATCTTTATCATCATCATTACGTTCACTCAAACTATTTGAACTTGCAATGGATGTGCCTTTTGTCGTTGTTTGAACCTTGTTCAAGTTGAAGTTGTAACTTAAATTGATTGAATCGTAAAGCATGTCATCTGTCAAGACTGGGTCTTCTAAACCTGCTTGGATCAATGAATTCGCTAAGAAACAGTATAGCCTTCCCCAAAGTTTAATAACTTGAAGATCCGACAATCTTCTGTATAAAGTATCAACTAATGCTATACCCATAGCTTCAAAATATGCTGGTTCAACGCGAAAAACACGACAGTGTCTACGGCCCAAGTTGCCCATGAAATCATTCATTCTGCTTAAATCTTCCAAGTTTAAGATAGCCATATACACAACAGATGCAAATGAGACTGTTTGATGCTTGATCGATGGTATAACTCTATCCAATTCTGGGTGTTCTTCCAACAAGGTCTCGTATACCTGGATCCAGAAAGTTGATGATGCAAACATTGATGATGATGGTTCGATGATTTTATTCCTGGTCTTTTCAATTGTAATGTCAGCCTTTAAAACGTTGTTTGACCACGATCCTCTAAGTAATTTAATTTCAGCGGTTGTTAGCTTCAATTGAACTGGTATTGTTGTTGATTCGTCCATCGTTTGGTTTCTTTATCTATATTTGTGTTTAATTAGTCCAATGGGACAGATAGTTTGTTTTTAGAAATAAAAAAAATGTGGAGGGGGAATAAAGGGAATTATATTGTATTTTTCTGAACTTTTTTTATGGAAGGTTTGGAAATCGCTGTATATATATATATATATATATAATTAGTCCATTTAAGGAACTAAATAATTAGTTATTCTATCTGTATATTAATCATCTGTAGACGTTGACCAGATTAGATCATTTAAAGAAAGTTTAAAAGAAATGTTTTGGGGCAAGAAAAAACGCCACCATTTTAGCCCGATTAGGAAATCGCCTAAGATCTGTACAATAACACCTTAACGAATATTATTATGGAAACTGAAAATGTGCAGGTCTGGATAATATAACAAATAATAAGTTATGCGAATTCCTATTGAGCTATATGGCGGTATCTAAATTGACGCTGTTGGGTGAAGGTTCTATGGAAGACAAGGATGTTGAGAGGCAGCATTGTAGTTATAAATGGCGGTTTTGGTAGCAAGATTAAAGTTAATCAATCGTACTTTTCTCTTTTTTCTCATTACTCTTTTCAATAAAAGATTTGATTATAGTTGACCACTTGAAACATTTGACAAAACCGGTAAACATTTTTTTAGATAACAGCTGTTAATTTTGGTGTGGCCAATGTTCGTCGGATTGAATTGCAACGAAGATTTCAAAACTGCAAATTACTACTGCCACTTCCGTGTAGTGTGTGTAGTGCTTCTCTCAAGTGGGTGAAGCTCCTTCTTCCTTCGACGTCTCGGTTCCAAGTATTGTTACAATACTTGGAAAAACTTCGGCAATAGATCCTTGATCTGAGACAACAGATGTCCTATTGTGTTTGTGCGTACTCTTGCACGGTCCCCTTGCAAATGAAACAACATTAAATTCTATTGTATTTTAAAGTAAAGGATTTGCATGTTATGTAGCGAAGCAAATGGAAGTGTGTATATAACAACAACTTGTTCTCTAATTCTATAGGAAGGAAGCTTTTGCAATTTTTCTATTATTGGAGTACTATATTATATTATATAAGATTATAAGTAAGAACGGCTAAATAAGAAAAACGTGTCATGTGTTAAAAATGAAGGAAATAGTCCTTGATATTTTGTGAACTGAAATTTAGAACCGTATCTAAAGGGGTCTTCTTTTGGTAACAATGTATGTTTAACAAATAGGGTTTTGATTCTACTAAGTGTATACCATTTAACTAAAGCATTTATTTAATGGGCGGGCTTATAGCGAACGTCAAAATAAGAATAAAGCTTTTGATTGATATAATAAGATCAGCGATAGAGCTTCCCAAACCTGACAGCATCTCGTTCGTTTCTTGCGTTTTCTGTTGCATCTTGTATTTGTGAATTCCTCATTCCGCGAAGGCACGCTCGCTGCAGTTCAACCAGGGTGCTATTTGTTATCAGTACATATATCGATGATCTCCCCTTGTGGTGATAAAACGTATAAAATGTTTGATACTCGTGATTTGCAATAGTTGCATATATTGAAAAAGTTGGTTTCTGCATTAGTTCAATTACACTTTATCAATATCAAGAACAAACTGTGCCAAAAAAATGCTAATGCTAATGCTAATTCTATTCCCAACAAGGAAACATGCCAGTATAGAGACACACACTGAAATCAGGTTTTGAAAAATCCATCCGCGGTACGTACGTACGTACGCCTCATAATTTTTCACAACATTATGAGATTTTTCTTAAAGCACAAGCGGCTCAGATCTGCGCATCCTGGAAAGACTATGTTGAAATCTCCCCTGTGACATACGTACGGCCTTGCGGTAACTCAATGTAAATAATAGCTGACTAAAACAGAAAATCGCACTTTTAAAGGGTTGTTGGTTCGTTTATTTTTTCGGCTTCAGTTTGCAAATCTGGAATCAGGGAGGGGCAGGGAGGGGTAGGAGGCGGTATTATTTAAAAAGAACTCAAGTCTAAGATAAATGAAGGTTTGAATAAGTTAACTTACTGTAATGATAAAAACATTTAAACAACATATACTCAAAGGAAAGTAAAACTAGAAAAAAATTTAATCTTCATTATCATCAGTTAAATAACAGTGAAAGTTGTTGACAAAAAGAGAACACTATTTATAGCAACATTCTCGCCTGTACTAATAGAAGCGGTGCTAGTTTGTCAATATATAAACAGCACTCAAGGGTATATAAATCATAAGAGTTCGAAATAAATAGTGGCAGAGGTCAATTAATGTGCCATTTTGGACAACCCAAATTTAACAGAAAACAACTTCGATAATCTATTCAGCTTCTTGGTCTGTGTAGTAGTGGCAGTACCGGCACTAACTGTTGTATTAGATTTTGATAGGCTAACGTTTGTAGCAGAAGCACTAGTTGTAACTTTGGTGATTTCGTCATTTAGATGATCAATTATTGTTGTTTTAGGTGTACTTTCCAATTCATTATACTCTCCTGCGGGTATCTTTGACTCTAGTTTGTAGCTATTGCTACCTTCTTGGTTATCCGGATTTTTGTCAATACTGTTGTTATTGGTGATGGTGATGGTGATTGGATCCGTTGCAGAAACAACAGCTGGACCTGAATTTACCCTTGAACTTGAATCGTTGTTGGTCGTGCTTGTAGATGTGTTCAGAGCCAAAACATCATCTGTAGGTGTACTGCTTGCTCTTAAATCATCGGTCGAATAACTTATTGGTCTGGACACTAAAGAAGGTGGCGAAACTAAACTCGATAAACTACCATTATTGTGTTGGGTTTGTGGTTGTTGTTTTCTTGTTTTAGGGATCGAAAGAGTTGGAGCACTTGAATTTGAATTGAACCAGGAGAATGACTTCCTTTTTATTTTTCTACCTGTTGTTGATGATGATGATAATGGATCTTGACCAAAAACTGGTGAATGTGTGGATTCTGGTGAGGCAATTTCATTGTTTTCAGCAAGTGATGAAATGAACATTGATCTAGCGCTGCTATAAGTGGAGTCTGAAACGGTTCTTCTGTCAATTAACAGGGACTCTGTACTTGCATTGGTCAAAGTGTTTGATAGAGTACGTGAACTTATAGCATTTGAGAACGATCTGTAGCCAAACATTGACTTTCTTTTAGATTGTTTGTCGTCTGATGAGGCACTTCTATTTCTCTGTTTTGGATTGCGTGATAACTCCATTGACTCTTCTTCAACTATTGGAGAGATTAACAATTCTTCCAGTACTGATCTTTTATCGATAATTGATGTCTTCAAACTTTGACAAATGTCATTGCAGGAATCAATCCAAAATTTCAGGATTTGCTCGTTAATCTTGTAACTTTCTAATAAATCTTCAGCGCTATTATTTGAATTGTCGAATGAATTACCTGAAATCAATGGATTGAAAGTTGTCAAATCATCACTTTTGAAGAAACTTAATTGAAAAATCTTGGATAAGTTTGAAGGTGACATTTTAGTGATTTCCACAATCGAAGGATGAGCAAGCTCACTTAAGAAATTCAACAAATAAATAAACAAATTGATGTTTTCAATTGGTAGTTTTTTCAAATTAGCACAAGTTCTGATTTCTGGCTTGGAAGTTAGTGGTGATTCGTCAGGCTCGCTGATACTACTTGAATCAGTCTTGTAAATTTCCTCCTCCACATTAAACTCACCTTCTGAAGCAATAGTTGGTGAAGGTCTCACATCGATTTTAGTTAAATCTTTTGTTGTAGATATTTGTGGTTCTGGTTCTTGTAAATGTGGGAGCGAATCGATGATATGATTTAAAAATTCAGATTTCAGGCTTTCATTAACGTTCATTGTAATCAACCCATTCTCTAAATCCAGCAACCATCTTTTCAAAACCATTGCAGCATCGTATGAATTTGCAACGTTATCTTCAATATTATTTTCATTTGAAATATCAGATATAATACAGTCTGTGAATTCAAAATTATCTATTCCTTGTTCTTTGATTTTCAGTTCAATTTTCTTGATTTTTTTCAAGGCTCCATTGATTCTAAATATACCTTCTAGTGGTGGTTGGCTGTTTATGAATGAACAACATTTATGAACGATAGTTGGAACGATAAGGTCAATTTTATTTTTCTTTTCACCAATGCTGACTTTAGTGTGAGATCTTTTTAACTCATTTTCAAGTTTATAAGAAGAGGTTGACCACACAGGGGTGCCCATATTAATCAATGATGTTCCTAAAGTCATTGATGAACTACGTTTCGAGTACATTGCAGAAGAGGGGGATTGAAGCTTAGCATCATCTTGTAAATTATTTGTATCGGTATCCAGCTTCAAAGTTGGTCCAGAGATTGAAATTCTTTTCAACGTCTTGTCACCAGTGAAAGATCTGAAAATTGGCTTCTTTTGAACTTTTGGAGGAGCGGGAGCCTGTGATGCAGATTCCGATATGGTTTGATTAAACATTCTTTGTTTGTGAAGATTTTGCTCTAATCACGAGTTGTGAGGGTTGCTTTATAAATAATGCGTTTCTTTCTCTGTCTCGATAAGCGAAGTGATCTGGTAATTTTTCGTTTGAAAGCTGGGGAGAAAAGAAAATAAATGGAATCAGTAGAACAATATGATATCGTCTTTATGTTCCTCGGCTTTGCTGAAGTAGATGTTCTTGTTGTAAAGATCAAAGCTATACCTTTTCCATATAAAAAAAAAATCAATATCTGCAAGTTAAAAAACGACTTGATAAAATTTGGTCAAACTATTGATGAAATAATTCAGAACAGTATGATGAACCTTGGATCTTGTGAAACAAAAGCAGTTATCAACGTGCTATTAGTTCTGAGTAAAACTGGAAACGGAACAAAGAGGAAAAGCAGTATCCAATTGAAAATAAAGTCAATCAGTTTTATCAGATGGTGATGAAATCAAACAACAAGAAAGAATATATTATATATATCAAACAAAAGCTCTTGCTAATGAAACTCCAAATGTTCATGTGATCTGATATAGTGATCTCCCCCCTTTCAGTCCAGAAATTCCCCTGAATAAACAAAACAAAAAACACGAACAAGAAACAACCTGCGCGTTCAAGTGTTTGTGTTTGTGTGTGTTGTTTTTTTTTGTGACCGCGTTGGTTGCGATTTTGGTTGCCGCCGTACATATAATTATAGAATGTAAGCACTCGCACGCACTAAAACCTTATATTTTTCCCTGGTGATTACAGGGAAATTCAGAAACTCAGAAACTGAGAATGTACTCACCACTGGGAAAAATAGAGCGGAAGGCTTTGAGGTTATGGGGAGATTTATTTATAAAAATTCAGAGAATGTGTAGAGTAATACTATAGTAGGAGTTATTTTTGGTGCCACCTCGGTGAGTAACTGATTAATAGTCTGTTTCTGGAGTTATGTATGGAAGTACTTGGCTGTTACTAAATGTAAATGATTGTACAGTCGAATTTGATGGATGGAACACACTTGATTATACGAACTTGTGTAATCATGCTAATTGAATACACTTTGTGAAATGCCTTACCTCCCCTCCTTTTCTCCATTAGGTGGTCGGTTTTCTATCGGTTACAAGATAGAACAAAAACCCGTTATTGAATATGGCCGTTTTAAACATTACAAACAATAGCATCCCTATCAGTGGTAATACAGAATTTGGAACTTGATTGGTCCAATAGCAAACACGATTCAAATCTCTCATGTTAAAAAACAACAAGTTAATCATAAATTATCTGCATTAACATCGTTATAAGCATGACTTTTAATTGTTCGCTTCAATAATTAGTATAGTTCATAGATGGAAGAAAACATTGCATTAAATCGTACCCAAAGATTCAGCACTGGTCGAAAAAAACATGCGCCTAGTGCTATTTTTCTAAGTAGTCTAGCAGATTTCGGCATGCAATCTTGTATATAGACTATTTAACTGACCTCGCCCTCTACTAGGAACTTTTTAGTTATTTCTTTTTACGTAATATTCATTTTGGTTGTTTCTCCGATATAATTCCTTTCTTAATTTTCATGAGCTTTTCTAGGTAATGTTTTGAACTTAATATGCAGAATATAAACAAAAAAACTAAAGCTTCAACCGCCTTATGAAATTAAAACACTTTAGAAGACAAGGACATGCTGAATAAAAATGCGCAATACAATAATATGCAACAGTATTTCCAATTGACAAAAATCACATGATCTACCATAAGTTTTTACTCATCTTTATAATTCGCCAAACTAAAGCATGTTTGTGACCCTTCTAATGTTCTAATTCTCCAGTCTTTAGTATCATTCACCCTCTTATTCCTAAGCCAAATTAATCAAACTTTGAGCGCATCATCAAATATCTCGCTTAATTAATGCGGCTGTTCAAACAGGAAGGTGCCACATTAGTAGTTAATTATCTCCCTATCTGTGCCCTTCTCTTTCTCTAACCTCTCTAAGTGTGTTTTCTTCTCGCTACTTCAAACAGTATATGCTTGTTTGTAATAGCTTTGTAGAAATGATATGATATATACATTTCAAAAATTGACCCGAGCACTAATGTTAGTCCAATTATAATCATATAAAATTGAACTAAAAGCAGCAGGTTCCAGATGCATGGAATAATTATATTGGTTTTAATTTTCTTTAAATAACCCTATACTTATTTGTAAGCTTTTATAATGATGAGTATCTTGGTATACTATGAGAGCGATATGGCCAGTAAACTTCAATCATTAGTAAGTATATGAGTTTTACAAGATATGATCACCTGTTCCCTACTTACAGCCACTTCACAACAACATTTATGTCGTATTACGATTTACCCGCCCTCATTTTTATTCTAAAAAAACCAAATCAAGAAATCGTCCTGTTTGATCATCGTCGCGAAAGTGTCCGACTTGTTGTGTTTTGGCTTTCTTTTTACGTCTACACCAAAAGGCTCACTTGTAATTTTTAGGTTATAGTATACAAAGAGACTCGACTCTAATTTGTGCAAACATTAAAGAACGAAACTTGGTTAAAAAACTTGTCAAGATTAAATTGAATTCTATCTTATAACCTCTCTAATCATTGACTAGCTACCTCAATTGACTGCTGACGCAAATAAACAATTGAAGAGAGCAATCCTGTACATTTTTTAGACTAACTGGGTATATCATAGTCTTTAGTGTTTCTTTAGATAAGGCTTGCATCATATCAATGAAAAAACAATCAAGTTCAAATTAACAACAGATATTGATTTTTTATTTGACAAATTGAAACTCGTTGTCATACCGCTCACTGAACATTACTGTACCATTATCATACCAACTGTATTATAACAAAATACAACAAGAGGATTTTTTTATCATTTCTACTTGTTGCGTTTCATTGTTTCCCAATTCCATATCCAAATATAGACATCAAGTCTAAATCGAACTAATACCGACTTCACACACAAAGAAAGGACTTGGGTTAGTCTATAATTAACCAAACAACGTTAAAATATAGCTATGTCGGCAAAAGACTTATATTCAGCAGTTTACTCTGGAGTTCCTGTGTACGAATTCATAAATCCAAAATCATCAGTTATGCGACGTAAAAAAGATGGATGGATAAATGCCACCCACATTTTAAAAGTTGCTGATTTTCCAAAGGCTAAGAGAACTAGGATTTTAGAGAGAGATGTTCAAATAGGAGTTCATGAAAAAGTCCAAGGTGGTTATGGTAAATATCAAGGTACTTGGGTCCCGATGGAAAGGGCCATTGAGATTGCTGTCGAGTTCGGTGTTCGTGGTGAATTAGACCCTTTGTTTGACTATAGATCAACAGGTGGTGCTTCTTCTCCTCCTCCAGCACCTAAACACCACCATGCAAGTGGAGCAGCCAAAAAGGCCAAAGCAGCTGCCGCAGCTGCGTTGGCTGCTGGTGGTTCAGCTGGTGCAACGAAAGCTAGAAGGGCCTCGACTGTGCCAGCAGCACTAACAGGAAATGGAATTGGTGTGTCGTCATCTTCATCTCCTGCTCCTACAAAATCAGTGGCAGTTAAAAGATCAGCCACGACGGACACACTAGCAAATGGAACAACAAGAAAAAGAACTTTGAAAGCTCCAAAACCTCAATTACCAACAACTTCCCAAATCACGTCTCAAATGTCAAGATCTTCTCTAACTGGTCACTCCCAATCCTTGAATTTGACTGATTCTGATTCTGATTTCGAAGATAGTGATTCATTATCGACTGACATTAAACAAGATTTACAAACAGCTTCAACAACAAACAATGAAGCGAATAACGGGAATAACAATAATGATTCATCATCTCCAAGTGAGTTCTTAAGTGATGCTGATCTTGATAACGCTTTACAGCAAACACAGCCTTATACATCCCAATTAAGAAATAACAACTCTAACTCAAACCAGCAACAACTACAACAACAATCGCAATTGCCCCAACAACAACAACAAAATCAACATCAACAACAAATACACTCACAAGCTAACCAAAATAGATACGAAGGTCAGCACTCGCAGAATTCTACGCAACAGAATCAATCACAAACTAACGAATTTCAACAGTCACTTGAGAGCCAACAGCAACAGCAACAGCAGCAACGGCAACAAGCTCAACAGAACCAAGAATGGTTTGAAAACACTAAGAAAACCCATACCCAAAAACTACTTGAATATTTCTTATCAACTGAAGATAATTTGAATAACAGTATATCTATACCTGGGTTCATCACTGATCCTTACAGTGACTTTGACGTTAATCAAGTTATCGACAGAGATGGTAATACAACTTTTCATTGGGCATGTGCAATGGGTGATCTACGAATGTGTGATTCATTATTGACTAAAGGTTGCAACTATAGAGCTTTAAATAACGAAGGACAAGTTCCTATTATGAGATCAGTATTATATACAAACTCATATTCGAGAAGAACGTTTGCTAAACTTCTAGATTTATTGAGAGATTCTTTGTTGGACTCAGATAGCCGTGGACGTACAATCTTACATCATATTGGATTTTCCACAGGATCTAACAATAATTTACCTTCGGCCAGGTACTATACGGAAATTTTATTAACAAAGATTGCAGAAACTGTTCAACCGATGGAACGTATCATCAACTTTATTAATCAACAAGATCATGATGGAAATACAGCATTACATATCATGGTTCACAACGGAGCTAAAAAATGTATAAGAGTCCTCTTGGGTTATAATGCAAGAGTTGATATTCCAAACAATAGAAATGAATTTGTGAGTGATTATCTATACAACAACAATTTCTTTGAATCTATTGATACTGGTGTTTCACGACTAAGTCAAGGAAATCAACAGTTATTTGAATCTCAAAATTTAAATGAGTTTTATACCGGGAAGACAGCAAACTCTATACACCAACAACATCACGTCGATTCTTTCAACCATATCAGACCATTCAATCCATCATTAAATTATCATAATCCTTCAGTAGGCCAACATTTCTCAATACTGAACGGGTCCAATTATTTAACTGTTCCTCATTATTCGGAAGCTGCTATGCAAGTGAATCAAAAATCAAGCGAGATTTTGGAAAGATTAGGAGAGTTGTCGAATGCCTTCGATGTCGAATTACAACAACGTGATAGTGATCTTAAAGAACTAAATACTATATTAACACAAATGGACGATGATATTAAACGGACCGAAAATGACATCAACGAAGTTGTAAACACAGTTCTGAAAGATAAGAATATGGACGAGGATGAGGATGAGGATGCAACTCTGAAACACGAAGACTCAGCTAAAAAATCCGATAACGATGATGAGCAAGACAGCAAAAATAGCTATGATGATGAATCCCTAGATAAGAAAATGGAACTAATTAAGAATGAACTGCATAAGGTTGAATCACAGTATCTTGAAAAAACTCAACATTTGAAGAAATTAATTGAAAGATCACAAGCTAAAGATCTCGCTACCGTGGTTCAACAATCTGAAACCGATAAATTTAAAGAATTGAACATTGTTAATGAAAGCGATTTGAAACCATCATTGTATAATGCTGAATCTTTACAATTGGTTTTGGATTTAATCACATTACAAATAGCAAGAAAGGAAACTGTCGATGAGTTGGTTAGTCTCTATGCAGATGCTTCTGAAAACACTGAAGTTATAGCGAGCTATAGACGTTTAGTTTCTGGGCTGTCTAACGTGCCTATCAATGAAGTTGATGAAAGTTTGAACGATATTGAAGAATGCTTGAAAAACGATGATTTATAGTTTTTGATAACTCGCTGTGTTTTTTTCTTTTTAGATCTGAGCTAAACAAAAAATTTACATCCATACATATATATATATATTTATATTTATAATTGTTTATTACTTTCAATAGTAAGGTTTCAGATGCATTTATTTATTACTTGCCTTGATTTAAGCACCTGTCAAAAAGGTCATTTAAAGTTGTACTCTCCTCACATTTATTTTAGTACTAAGGAAACAGAGCGACTAATTATAGCAATTGGTGAGGAATGAAATGCAATAATACGTCAGTCTTATCAAGAGGCACCATACAAATGTCGATACCCTCACAATAAAACAATACCGTTACACATTTCATTTTCTCAGTATATACATATTCGCAAAATATGCAGGACCCAACTCAAGAACCAGTCAAGAATGAGATTGAGGTGCTCTTCTCTGGATTCTCTTTCTCCTGCTTTCTATGTAAGAGATACCTATATAACTGTGTATATGGCAACAGTCCCAGAGTCTCAGTAATAAGACCAAAAAAACACATCGCCACATGGCGGTCCAATAATATATAAATGCAACTTCACTGTGTTTTTAAACACATGTACATATACACAAACTACCGAATTAATGTGCGCATTTTCAGTGATTTAGGTTAAAAAGCTTGTACACCAGATGCCTCGGCCTCTGTAGCTAGTTTTTTCTGGCAAATTTTCAGCCTTCACATGATTGGTAAAGGTCTTAATTTAAACACCACTTTTTGTCTAATGATATCAACAATTTCGGATTCTTGTTCTTCATTCTTATTTTCATCAGTATCATTGGTTAGTCTTAAAACACCCAATGGAGGATCCAATTGTTGCACACTACCAACCAATCTTTGGGAATTACTTATGAACAAGGTTGCCTTTTTGAAATCAGGATCAATTTCCAATCTCCCAAACTTCACGGCATCTTTCACCAACTCTTGATCCTTAGTGGTTAACAGCTCTGGTATTTTAGTTTTGATAAATAATTTATCTTCTTCTTCTGTTAATCCATTGGGCTTGGTAGTTGGTAAATTCAATTCGCCTTGGATTTCAATTAGTGTTGTACCTAATCTTGTACTTATTATCGTTGAATAATCATCCAAAGTTTTTTCTGGTGGTGGAGATGATAATGATTTTGCAGCTTTGTCAAATAAGACTTGTCTAGTTGGCATTGATAATGTTATTAATTATATCTAGTGGATATTAAATTTTAAATATTCAATGGTATAATATTGATGTTTCTATAAAAACCAAGTTGTCGGATGTGTTCAAAGGAAGGACTAGTTAGTATTGAATCAACCTTCTTCAAAGTGACAAACATGAAAGAATCATCGCGTTAGAGTTTATATTTGAGATGGAATAATAATAATAAAAGCCGCTGATTATGTAATTTTAATGATGTGTATTTTTTTGACGCTAGTTTTTATCACAGATTGGTATTTTATTGCTTGAATTTAAGCTGAACAACCATAACAATGTCTTAATTCATTGGCAAATGCAGTGATTCAAAGATCCAAACAATTAAATTAAATTAATCAAGTTACAGAGTAGCTGAAAATGCTTTCACTGTTTAAATCAAGAAAATTCAACCCAGATCAATTTGAAAAAGATTTAAAACAACTTTCAGCAAGAATTCTCAAGAGTGAAAAGAAGCAACATAAATTGCAAAGCAACAAAGGCCATTACAAAGCTACATCAATCATATATTTGTCTGGGTTATATATCAGTTACGTTGGATATATATATTTCATCAAAAAGCTTGTATTAAAACAGCTTGACTATGCATTGCTATTCGTATCACCAATCTTAATATTCGCCACGTATAAATTGCTCGATTATTTATTTAACTACCGTATCTCGAAAAACACCGAAACTCTGGAAAATTTAAGAAAAAGACATCAAGAGAAGTTGAATGAATTGAAAGAACAAACGAATTTCCATAAGACTAACGAACTACTAATCAGATTTTCAAACGGTGAAGATTTACAAGAACTGGAAAATCAAGCGCAGGAGATCAATGTCAAAAAGCAAGAATACTTGAAACTGATTAACGAAGGTAAAGTTCCTCAACAATCTTCAGGCTCAGGATCAGGATCAGGATCAGGAACAGGAACAGGTTCTGATTCTAAATTTTACGACCATTTTTTCAACTTTATGATGGGTACCGATGAATTGTCACCTGATTTACGATTTGCTTTGATTTGTAAAAACTGTTTGCAACATAATGGATTGGCTCCAACCGGGATCAAAGGTGAATATGTCAAGTATGTTTGTCCTAAATGTGGAGTTATGAATGGTATTGATAAGCCTGTGGATGAAAAGAAAGTTGAACCTGAATTGGTGATAAATAAAGCGGTTAAGACTAATGAGCCTGTTGTTACTAGTGATGATGAGAACACTGAATAGGTATTATTAATAGTGTTGTTCTTGTTTTCTTATATAATTTTTATAATACCTAAAAAAACAATCGATTTACGAGAAACATTTTACCTTTGGTAAAAACTGAAAAAAAACAGTAATTGTAGAATTTAACGTAACTTTGGAAAATTTATCATTTAAAAGATACAAATGGCAAAGAGTAGGAAAAAAAAATACCCATATTTATCTCAAAACTTACGAAGTGAAAGACATGATAGCATTAACCATATCACCATTGTGCTCTCTTAAAGCTTTAACGGCCTTGGCTCTTGAAACATTGGCTTGACCAACGACTAAATCGATATCACCAGCATCTAAACCGGATTCATCAACTTCAGCACCGTCATCTTCTTCTTCTTCAATCTTCTTGGAGTTATCTAATAAAGAAGCAGCTTCTAAGTCAGCAGTAATTGAGGCTGGGTCCTTTGGAGCTAAACCTTCAGAGGCGGTAGCACCGGTACCGGCAGCAGCTTGAGCAGCTTGTTGGGCAGCCATAGCTTCAGCGTATCTCTTGTTTAAGTCTTCAACCTTGGCTTCACCAAAGACAACGTAAGCACCAGCAACGGACTTGTAAACTTCTGGCTTTTCAATGGCTAAGATAAAGTTACCCTTTCTCTTGAAAGTAACTCTTGTAATACCCTTGATTTCCTTTAAGCCTAACTTCTTGATTAAAGCTCTAGCTTTCTTTTCATTCTTGTTTAAGATGGAAACTTCAGCACCTTCTGGGATGGTTTCTTCTGGTAATTCTTCAATTCTTTCGGCAGCCATTTTGTTGATAATATATTTGTTTTGTTTTTAAGTATCTAAATTAAAATTGAATCTTATGAAAGTAGGTATATGTATATGTAAAAGACATGTGGATCAATATTAAACAGGAATTGGAGAACGAACAAGTGAAAAATCCACTCGACGTCGAGAAACTCCAAAAACGTGAGCAGAGGCAAAAAAAAATAAAGCCAAAGCTAATGGTTGAGAGCCCTGGGATTCGCTTTCTGATGATTCTAAAAAGAGGGAACAAACAAGCAAAGAGCTTTTGTATGGGGAAATGGATGAGTATTGAAGAGCTAACACTTCAATGGTTGAAGTCCAAAGCCATTGATAAATTTACAATAGTTGATTATTTTAAAGCTTAAAAATAAGGGAGGCAAAGAAGAGTAAAAATACAAGTCGCAAAATACGAAGATAAAACTATTTGGGGCAAACCACACACATTCTTTTTTTTCATCAATCAACCACCTTATATTTTTCACTAGGCCTTTAAACGTCTTAAAAATATATTGAATAATAATATAATAATAGGTTTAATGTCAGTAATTTTAAAGTTTTAGTTGATGTTATAATGGATATGATTAAACCAAAGTTTGTTTGACTTGTTAAAACTTGGATTTATTCAGCATGCGTGTTGTACAATTAGAAGTTCCAGTGAGAAAAAAAAAAATTTAGCCGAAAGTATAAGCGTCTAACTATAATCCGTAAGATGTTGGTCGGGATTTTATTGATTCAAAAAGAGGACATTCAATTAGTAAATAGTGGTGTTCATTCACGTCATTCAGTTTAATCCGTTTATAAAAGGTTATATATATATATAGTCTGAATAAAAGAATTGAACTGCCCTTTTACCTTCTGGTAACCACACTACAACCGGGCAGTGGAACAAAAACCCCAAAAGAATAAACATGTAAACAACACACACTAACATAACGTTCTGTCTGTTAGATTGTTGTTTCAATTCATTAATACGTGTTGAGCTGCTTTTAAGCAAAAAAGATGTTATTGAAATTGTTAACATAAAAACCGACATAAACATCTCTATTTGAAAAAATCAAACCTGTATTGTTTTTATATGTATAATAAATAATACATACAACAAAGTGGATAAGATAAGTGATCGGCAAGCTTTATTTGACACTCTCGCACATTTGACCGAGAATAGAATTAATTGAGCAGTTAAATTCTACCTAGTAAAATGTTCTGGTTGGATTGAACCAAACAGATGAACGACTCTTATTATAGCCTAGTACTTAAATATATATATATATATATATATAAACATACTAAGAAATTAGTATCACAGTGTATATATTTAAATTATACACCCAAAATATAGTAATCCATGCTCTTATAAAATTCATCCATTTTATTTCCTCTTTCCTTCTTTCTTCCGAGCCGGTTGAAAAGCTTTATATCCGTCCCGGTCTCGTCTTTGTTGTATTATTCTTTGGTAAGCAACACAATAATAATACCATAGTAATTTAATCTTCTGTCTTTTTTCATTAAAGCCATCTATCCATCCGTCCCATAAATTCATGCTTTGCATATATATCATCATCAGATTAATAATTGAAATTTCAATACGCCCCTAAAAACTAAAACAATCAAAACAAAGCAATTTATTTGAACATAAATATAAACATTGAAGGATAAACAACCTTTTTTAGAAAAAGACAACAATCTCTATCTTCGATAATTGTATTCAATTCAATTCAATTCATTGAGTGTTTTTTTTTGTTTTTGTTAATAGTCCTCTAATTTGCTATACACACATCCCAGACCACAGAAAACTTGCTTTTGTATTTATTTTCCACCCAAACGGACGGAAGAGAAGAAGAAGAAAAAAAGTAGTGAATTATGGCTCTGCAAAGTAGTAGCAATGACGGTAACATCATAACGATGGTGACCAATCTATTCAAAAGCAAAGATGATGGGAAAAAAGAAGAACAACGAACTTTGTTTTTGAACCAAGAATTACCTCAATCTTTTATCGACCCGAAAACAAACCTGCCTTTAAAGCAGTACCCAAGAAACAAAATTAGAACAACAAAATATACACCTTTATCATTTCTACCTAAAAATTTACTGTTTCAATTTACAAACATTGCTAATTCATATTTCCTTTTGATTATTATCCTTGGTGCCTTCCAAATTTTCGGTGTTCAATCACCGGGTATGCAAGCTGTCCCATTAATCGTTATTGTTGTTTTAACTGCAATTAAAGATGGGTTTGAAGACTATAGAAGAGCCAGTTCGGATTTGGAATTAAACAATTCTAGAATCCATATTTTGGAAGGTATGGATAACCATAACGTTTCCATTGATAACGTTGGACTATGGAGAAGATTTAAGAAGGCTAATACCAAAATACTGAGGGCTATCGTTGGCCTTATAAGTGGTAAATCTAAGAAATCAAAGAGAGAACAAGCTGTAGAAGAAAGTTTAGATTTACAAAGAGTGGCATCTTTAGTTTCTTCTATGAATACAACCGGTGTGAGAAACTCGATGTCAACTCATAGATCAAGACCAAACGCTAAATTATCCCCAATTCATCCACATACAATCACAAACCCACATTTGAGACCTGAAATGGCTTGTAAATTTACAAATAGGTTTTGGAAAGATATCTCTGTTGGTGATATAATTAGAGTTAGAAACAACGAAGAAATTCCTGCTGATGCAATTCTGTTATCAACGAGCGATCCAGAAGGTGTTTGTTATGTGGAAACCAAGAATTTGGACGGTGAAACCAATTTGAAAAATAAATCATCTTTACATTGTGGCCAAGGTTTAAGACATGCCAACGACTTGGAAAGAGCACAAATGGTTGTTGAAACCGAACCACCAAATTTAAACCTGTATAGATTTAGAGGTGTTGTCAAATACAACTCTTTTGAATCCGAAGACGATATGATTGGTGAACCTGCCATGGAACCTGTTACTTACGATAACATTCTGTTAAGAGGTTGTACTTTAAGAAACACAAAGTGGGCTTTATGTTTTGTTGTTGCTACTGGTGATGAAACTAAAATCATGTTGAATTCCGGCGTTACACCAACTAAAAAATCCAGAATTTCGAAAGAGTTAAATCTTTCAGTCATTTTCAATTTCGGTATTTTGTTTGTTCTTTGTTTTGTTTCTGGTTTGATTAATGGTTTATTCTACGACCAAGCTAACACATCAAGATTGTTCTTTGAATACAAACCTTATGCCGGTTGGTCATCAGCAGCTAACGGTGTTGTTGCCTTTTTCGTTGCTTTGATTTTATACCAAACGTTGGTCCCAATCTCATTGTACATCTCCATTGAAATCATTAAAACCGTGCAAGCTTATTTCATTTATGCAGATGTTAAGATGTACCATAAAAAGCTAGATTTCCCTTGTACCCCTAAATCATGGAACATTTCTGATGATTTGGGTCAAATTGAGTACATTTTCAGTGATAAAACAGGGACTTTAACACAAAATGTTATGGAATTTAAAAAATGTACCATTGCTGGTAAGTCATACGGTTTGGCTTATAGTGAGGCTCAACAAGGTATGGATAAAAGAGCTGGTGTTGATGTTATTGCAGAAAAGGATAGAATGGCTAAAATCATTAACGAGGATAGACGAGAAATGATGAGAGTTTTATCAGAGACCGAGAATGATCAGTTGAAAGAATCTGAAGTTACTTTTATTTCTAGTGATTACGTTAAGGACTTGCATGGACCAGATGAATTTAGAAAATCCGCTAACATGAACTTCATGTTGGCTCTTGCCCTATGCCACACTGTTATTACTGAAACTACATCTGATGGACGTATCATGTTCAAAGCCGAGTCACCTGATGAAGCAGCTTTAGTGGCTGTTGCAAGAGATATTGGTATTGTTTTCAGAGAAAAAACTAGAGCTGGTCAAGTGATCACATTATTTGATAATGGGAACCCTATTGAATATACAATCTTGGAAATTATTCCTTTCAATTCAACAAGAAAGAGAATGTCTACTGTGTTACAAGATCCTAATGGGAATATTGTTTTATACTGTAAAGGTGCCGATAATGTCATTTATGAAAGATTGGATGCAAATTCAGATAAAGAAATGTTGAGTAAAACAGCTATTCATTTAGGTGAATTTGCTCAAGAAGGTTTAAGAACTTTATGTATTTCCAAAAAAGATATTGAACCTTCTTATTTCCAAGAATGGCACTCTAGATACAAAGAAGCCAGTAATTCAATTGAAGATGATAGAGAGGAAAAATTAGAACTGATTGGTGAAGAATTAGAAATGGGTTTGACTTTATTGGGTGGTACTGCCATTGAAGATAGACTACAAGATGGTGTTCCAGATTCTATTTCTTTGCTAGCTAGTGCAGGTATTAAATTATGGGTTTTAACTGGTGATAAAGTGGAAACTGCCATTAATATTGGGTTTTCATGTAACTTGCTAGCAAACGACATGGAACTGCTAGTCATTAAATCCGGTGATGAAAAAGATCTTGAAAATGAGTCTGCAAGTATGCTCGTTGACAAATACTTGAACGAACATTTCCACATGCAAGGGACCGAAGCTGATTTGGCAGCTGCTAAAAAAGACCACTCACCACCAAGTGGTAACTATGCAATCATCATTGATGGTGCCTCGTTAACCAAAATTTTTGAAGACTATGAATTGAAGATCAAGTTCTTGTTGCTTTGTAAGCAATGTAGATCTGTTTTATGTTGTAGAGTGTCACCTGCACAGAAAGCTTTGATTGTCACCATGGTTAAAGACAATTTGAAAGTTATGACATTGGCTATCGGTGACGGTGCTAATGACGTTGCTATGATTCAAGCTGCTAATGTTGGCGTTGGTATTGCTGGTGAAGAAGGTCGTCAAGCTGTCATGTCTTCAGATTATGCTATTGGTCAATTTAGATTCCTTGTAAGATTACTTCTTGTTCATGGCAGATGGTCATACAAGAGACTTGCTGAAATGATTCCATGCTTCTTTTACAAAAATGTTAATTTCGTCATGGCTTTGTTCTGGTACGGTATTTTCAACAATTTTGAAGGTTCTTATTTATACGAGTACACTTATTTGATGTTCTTCAATTTGGCCTATACCTCGTTGCCTGTCATCTTTTTAGGTATTTTAGATCAAGACGTGTCCGACGTTGTTTCATTACTGGTGCCAGAACTTTACAGAACCGGTATTTTAGGTTTGGAATGGTCTCAATTTAAGTTCTTCTACTACATGCTTGATGGTGCATATCAATCGGTTATTGCATTTTTCTTCCCATGGTTGCTATTATACCATGCCACTTTTGTCAATCAACATGGTTTGAACGTTGACCATAGATTCTGGTTTGGTGTGTTTTGTGCCCATATTTCCGTCATTTCTTGTAACCTATATGTTTTACTACAACAGAAAAGATGGGATTGGCTCTCTGGTCTTATATACGCATTCTCCATTTTGATTATCTATTTCTGGACAGGTGTCTGGACATCATCAACAACTTCCTCTGAGTTCTATAAAGCTGCTTCACAATCATATGGTACTGTTGCATTTTGGTGTGTTTTGTTCATTGGTGTTGTGAGTTCCATCTTACCTCGTTTCTGTTATGATGTCTTGAATAGATTATACTATCCAAGAGATATTGACATTATCAGAGAGCGTGTCGCAATGGGCGATTTCAAAGCTTATCCTGAGAATTACGATCCAACTGACCTACAAGACGTTACTGCTTTCAGAGCACAGAGTTTAACAGCAAGGGAAAAAAGTGGTGTTAATGCTTCATCTTCTAGCGACCTTGCCACTGATGAGAAGAATAAGGATGTTGAAACTGGTAATGTTCCTATCGGCCTAGGCTCAGTCAATACCAACACAGACGCACCAGCTAATGACGGAAATTTGAGATCTCGTACGAATACCATCATTAAAAAGATATTCATGTTCGGTTTGGATAACAGTAACAGTGGTGATAGTGGTGCCACTAAAAACAATGATCCATTGGAAACAGTTAGAGCTAACATGGTTAGAGCAGGTGAAGCTTCTACAAGATCATCGCTACAAATCATTAGAACAAGTCATGATTTGGGGATTTCGTCTCCTTCAAATTTGATGAATATTCATTCAAGAAATTCAAACTATTCAAATTTGAGAAATTAATCACCTTCCCATACCCATCCCTCCACTCCCCCCATTCATTTTGTTTTGTTTTGTTTTTTTTTTTTTTCTTCCATCTTGATTTCTTGAAATCAATAAATAATATATAGACTTTGTCACTTTTTAATATTTTTGTGTTTTCTTATTATCTATTTTTACTTTGTTTCCTATGTCACTTTTTTTTTTCTCCCGTTTATTATTCCCGTTGTGTGATTTTTCTTTTCTAATTCACAGCAGTGATTTTGTACTTTGCAACATTGTGTGTATACGATTTTTAAGTTATGTTTTGTTGTTTCCTTCTTTTTGTTGAGTTTAATTATGGTAAATCAATTACCTGGTTTCATGTCTTGAAATCATCATGTTAAAAATCCCCATTAATCATTTATTTAGTTACCGCTTACCGCGGAGTCGTAAAAGCTCGCTGTCAGCCGAAAGAAAATCAACTCGTTTTGCCGAGGTCTTGTAAAAAACTCCAAAATAAACTTTCTCTTGTTTATTTGCATGTTTGTATCTATCTATCTCATCTCCGAATTTTTATTTTTTTTACTTAGATTAACTGATAAGTTTATTTTACACCCTTGTTGATAATTATTGAAGGTATACTAACTAGAAGTATAAGTAATTAATAATTTTCCTTTTATTTCAGTTTTCCGTATCTGATATTTGACACAATTGCTTATCTTTACCAATAAAGGTATACTCATTATCATAAACTAACTATCGATACGTTAGATATCATACATAACCAAACCATGTCTTCTGAGCCAATTGATCAACCAACTGACTCTCAAGTCGCCAAAACAACAGAGCAAGAACTTCCTGAATTCACATTGAAAAACTTGCTTGGTGACATCAAATACGGTATATGGTCAATATTCATGAACCCAATCGCTAACAAGCCAATTGCCATGGCTTTACTATTCGCCGAGTCGATGGGTTTGAAATTTATAAGTAGTCTTGTGCCATACACTGAAATAGATTATTCTTCATACATGCAGCAAATCCAATTAATTGAAAGTGGCGAATTAGATTACTCAAAAATCAAAGGTGATACTGGTCCGATTGTGTACCCTGGAGGACACGTTTATTTTTATTCCTGGATGAATTTTATCACTGAAGGTTTATACGATATTGAAAGTGGTCAAATAGCGTTTAGATACCTTTATTTACTAACGCTATTGTTTGTGTTTATTATTTATTTATCATCAGGTGGTTTCAAAGGTAAGTTTATTGTTAAGCCATACCACTTGTATTTGATTTGTGCATCCAAGAGATTACATAGCATTTACGTTTTGAGACTTTTCAATGATTGTTTTACCACATTTTTCATGGTTGCCACAATAATGGTTTTGCAACAAGCTTCTTATTATAAAAAAAGTAACGGCGTCATCTCTGGTGTTTTAACTTATTTATCAGCTGATTTGTTTAGTGTTGCCATTTCCATTAAAATGAATGCTTTACTATATTTACCTGGTTATTTATTAATTGTTTACTTTTTGTTAGATGAGAATGTTTTGAAAATGATTCCTGTTCTTTTGTTTGGTTTGTTTGTCCAAGCTGGTATCAATTGGACTTTTATTTCGGATTCTGAAGAAATTAGAAACAACTTCCTAAAAGGTGCTTTTAATTTCAACAGATCTTTTTTGTATGAATGGACAGTGAATTGGAAGTTTTTGGATGAAAATATTTTTCAAAGTGAATGGTTCCACAAATTATTGTTGGTCTTACATGTGTCTGTTTTATGTCTATTTTTGTTCAAGAGATGGCTATCACCAACTGTGACGGGAAAGCCACTGAAGCAATTTTCAATTGATTCTCTTAAGTTTTACAAGAGCACAATCTCACCAAACAATGTTATTTTATCAGAAGCCAACGGTACTCTGTTCGTTGCTTTAGTGATGACATTATCTAACATGATTGGTGTATTATTTTCAAGATCTTTGCATTACCAATTCCTTGCTTGGTACTCGTTCTCATTACCATTCTTGTTGTCCTTTAATAAGATGCCAGCAATCGTCAATCTGATTATATTTGGTGCTCATGAATGGTGTTGGAATAATTATCCAAGCGATTGGAAAAGTTCCTTGTTGTTGGTTAGTATTCTACTGTTTGTTGTTGGTTCTAACTTTATCAATGATGTTTTTGTCAGTGGTGAAGCTAATGAAGTTGAAGAAGAGGTTGAAGAAAAAAAAAATCAATAAATACTATTTAGTTTGTTCATTTTGATATCTATGTATATAATTATACAGTTAGTTCGACTTTGTATCCATAATTTAGTATACTTAAAAGTATACTTTGTTTTTAATGTATGATTCGTAAAAACAGGGATCTGTTAGCGTTTGAACTCTAAGAGAAAAATGATCATGTAATTGCTTATGTCATCAACTCTTACGTCAGTAAAAATTTATTCATTTTTCGAGGAATAATATCAAATACATATAAGTATTTGGCATACTTGATATTCTTGTTCTTCTTCTCACAGGAACAATTTGATAATAGCTCACAAAAATCACACAGCAATCCACCTTTAAATTTTCCTAAAATAGTCTGCAATGAATAGAGGAGGCAGAGGTGGTCACAGAGGTGGCTTTGGCAACAATCAAAATAGAGGAGATTTCATGAACCCTCAACAAAGTATGGAAAGAGCTAACCAATACGCAAATCAAAATGTTATCACAGTGGAGATTTTTGGGTGGCAACGTGCTCCACAGCAAGATTTAGTGAATTTTATAAGTAGAAAAACCAGAATTGGCTTACAAAATGTGACGGTCGACAACAACACCGGTGGTTTAAGAGCCACTGTTAAAACGAAAAAGGAGGCCAGTGATATGGAAAGATGCAATGGTATGCAATTTGCTGGTGATACATTACGTGTCAAAATTATTGATGATGCAGGAATTTCAGGTACTAATACGTCTGCTACTAATTCCACCATTAACTTATTAAAAAATTTTTTAAGAAGTCGTTATGATCCTAATTTAAAGATGTTGAATTTGGAAAATATGGTTGGAGATCAAGTCTTAATATCAACCGGTTTGTTCTCTACCTCCAGTACATCGAGTAAATTTTTCCCTGCTTTAATGAGACTAGCTGCGCAAGATGGTTTTGATGTTGAATCTGTTAACTTATCAAATAACAAGTTGAACGATTATTCAAAGTATCTCGTGGAGTTGAGTTTGGCATTCCCTAATTTGAAAAATCTTGCATTGGCAAATAACAACATTACCAAACTGGAGTTCTTTGAAAGATCAAAGAATAAATTTTTAAAATTAAGGGAATTGGTCTTATCTGGAAACCCAATTATGAATTCAAATTTACATGCCGGTATCATTAAAACTTTCCCAAGATTGGTTATCCTTGATGGTCAACCAGTGAGAGATGAAAACAAGTTGAATGCAATTTATACCTTCCCGGTTGAAAAGAAGTCAATGTTTTTCGAAAATGATGATTTACAAAAAGCAGCTACTAATTTCATATCTACCTATCTAAACATGTGGGATAATCAAAGACTGGACCTGCTACAACTATACACCAATGAATCACAATTTTCTTATCATTTTGATACTGCTCATATCGCAGACCAAGCACAATCGACACCAACAACTACTGGCTATCACAGTCATCAATCATCAGCAGCACATTCTACTTCATCTTGGGGTTACTATATATCTAATTCACGTAACTTAATGAGAGTGTCAGGTGCTAAACAAAGAGTCACTAGACTTTTCAAAGGACCTCAATCAATAGGTGAAATTTTCAAATCATTACCAAAGACCAAGCACAGTTTATTAGAACATCCAGAATTGTACGCGATGGAAACGATATCGTTCCCAGCTTTGAATGGTATGCAAATTATATTGCATGGTGAGTTCGAAGAAGTTGCACCTCCAGAAATACCACAACAACAGCAACAACCACAACAAAAGGGCAGATTTAACAATAGATACAATAATAATACACAACCAAAAGGATTTCTAGAAAAAAGATCATTCGATAGATCATTTGTTGTCGTTCCTGGTCCAAACGGTTCTTTCATCGTCGCTTCAGATTTATTGCTACTCAAGAGCTATGCAGGTAACAAGGCTTGGTTAGAGCAACCTAAGCTTCCTAATTCCAATGCATCCTCTGTTGCATCCACACCTGTTACCGGTTCATCCAGAGCCGGATCAATGCCACCTTTGACACCTACAGGACCAGGAGGCGGCCTTGGTCCTATTCCATCTATAAGCCCAATGGGAGCTACTGCTGGTGTTGGTGGTGTAGGCGGATCCCCACAACCTCAGTTGTTACCACCGGATATATCGTCTAAATTGAATTTAACTCAACAGCAACTAGTTTTGAAGATTATGGAAGAAACAAGATTGACGTTACAATTTACCTTGATGCTTTGTGAACAGAGTAACTGGAGCTATGAAATGGCTGGACAAAATTTTGTAAATTCAAAAGCCCAAATCCCTCCGGAGGCTTATCAAAATTGAAAAGAAAAAGAATTAAAGCTTAGAAAAAGTGTTCATATATGTTTACTTTTATTATTATCGACTATATATATATACTGATAAATAAATTTGTGCTCTCGAACTTTTTCTTTTTTGTATGTATTCTTTTATCATTTTATAGTTTTAATAGTTATGCTATATCAGTCTAATACTAATTTTTAGACAAACTGTAATTTACCACTGTTCTATATTTGAACAGGGAAACCATTAAATTTATATATTGATCTTAGCTTTGAAAGCTTCTTTGAATAAAATAAACACAAAGCAAAGCAAAACAAAACAAAACAAAACAAATCATAAGCCACGCTTTCCACCAAGAATGTTGTGCCCGTTATAATTTTAAGCAATACTGATACAAGACCATTTCATTTTTCCGAAGTTTACTGACTATAAACGTTGTGTATTAGCATCTATTCATCACTTTTTTTAAAGAATATTAACATTTTTCTGTTAGGATTAGACGAACATACCTTCCAAATTAACACATGACATCCGATATAGTGTAACGGCTATCATGGTCCGCTTTCACCGGGCAGACCCGGGTTCGACTCCCGGTATCGGAATTTTCAACATTCTTTTTTTATTAATTTTTGTCAAAATCATTTTATTATTGATTATTATTATTATTATTTTATCTGGAGTTAACAGAGAAAGTGTACATCTTATTGAAATGATGGAGTTAATTCTTTCTTTTGAGTTGATTTTATATTGGAGTCTCCAGTCCGGTTGTTCCGCCAAATTACGCGCCCAGTTTAGAAAAATGAAAAGGTTAATTTGAATAATTTTTTATTATAGAACATTTTACCGTCTCTCATTTTTCGATTTACAAGTTCACGAAATTTAAGGAATGCTGATGGAATAAGTTTATGTACGACTTACTTGGATATCCCACCACAATAGCAAGTAAAGTTAAAGCATCTTAGTGGATCACTAGCCCACTCTTTCTATTTTCAACCCCCCACCCTCACCCCCACTCTTTTTGTACCTCAGCCGCATTCCAAACCGGTAATGATTTTATTTCAACTCTCTCTGTTTGGACAGTTTCGTTTCTCTAGGTCTCATTTGGCCTAATTATCCCGATCATTCATCCAACCCCACTCCTTTATTTTCCATCCCTTGTTTTGTTAGTTTCATAAAAGCTTTTAACTTTTGAAACTTAGTTTTTCTCATCATGATTTATAAAGTTGGAAACAAAAAAAAGGAAAGTTAAATTGAAAATATATTCTGAAAAATGTTAAGAGCTCAATTGAAAACGTTATCGGTTAGACCAAAGCATGTGGCTCTTGGTTCATTGAAATCATCCAACATTTTACTGAAAAGGACTCTTTCATCTAGTTCATCATATAATTCTACAAATGCAAAAAGCAAAAACTATAGGTATTTTGCAGCCTCTGTTGCTGCATTATTAACTGCCACTATTGCTTTCTCAGTCAATTCGCAGCTTACCCCAATTTTCAACGAGGCTCCAAAAAAACCAACCAGAAAAATTTCTGTTGAAGAGTTTGTTAAGCATAATACAGCAAATGACTGTTGGGTTGTTATAAAAGGCCAGGTTTATGATATGACTGAGTTTCTGAATAAACATCCGGGTGGTAAAAATGTAATCATTAAAAACGCTGGTCACGATGCCACAAAATTTTTTGAACCAATTCACCCTCCTGGAATTATCGAAATGTATTTGCCGGCCGATAAGCATCTTGGTGAAATAGATGGTGAAGCACCTGTGCTAGAAGAAGAATGGGATGAAGATGAACAAACACGTTTGCAAAACCTAGACAATCTTCCATCATTAGCTCAAGTGCAAAACTTGCACGATTTCGAATACCTTGCTAAGAATATCCTTCCTAAAGGTGCTTGGGCTTACTATTCAAGTGGTGCAGATGATGAAATTTCAATGAGAGAAAATCACTATGCTTATCAGAGAATCTACTTCAGACCAAGAGTTTTAGTCGATGTTAGTGAAGTTGACACAACAACTACCTTACTAGGTACTAAAACCTCAGTTCCATTCTATGTCAGTGCTACTGCTTTAGCAAAATTAGGGCACCCAGATGGTGAATGTTCAATTGCTAGGGGTGCAGGTAAGGAAGGTGTTATTCAAATGATTTCCACATTAGCCTCCAATTCATTGGAAGAAATCGCAGCAGCTAGAGTGCCTGGTGCTACCCAATGGTTCCAATTATACGTTAACGAAGATAGAGAAATGGCTAAGAAGCTTGTTAGGAAAGCCAAAGATCTAGGAATGAAGGCTATTTTTGTTACCGTTGATGCACCATCATTAGGGAACAGAGAAAAAGACAGAAGAATTAAATTCAAAGATGATACTGATGTTGATTTAGGTGAGGATGTCAACAGAGAAAGTGGTGCATCTGCTGCACTATCTTCCTTTATTGATACTAAGCTTACATGGGATGATATTGGCGAAATTCAAAAGATTGCAGGATTACCTGTCATTATCAAGGGTGTTCAAAGAGTTGAGGATGTTATCAAGGCAATTGACCAAGGCTGTCAAGGTGTTGTTTTATCAAACCATGGTGGCCGTCAATTAGACACCGCTCCACCTCCAATTCAATTACTTGCCGAAGTTGTCCCTGAATTGAAAAGATTGAATAAATTAAAACCTGATTTTGAAATTTTCGTTGATGGTGGTGTTAGAAGAGGTACTGATATATTGAAAGCTTTAGCTATTGGTGGTAAAAACGTGAGAGTTGGTGTCGGTATGGGAAGACCATTCTTGTACTCTAATTCAACATACGGTGAAAATGGTGTTAGAAAAGCCATTCAAATTTTAAAAGATGAGCTGGTGATGGACATGAGATTACTAGGGGTCAGAAGCATCGACGAATTGAACGAAACCTTTATCGATACTAGAATGTTGATTGGAAGAAGTGCTCCTGATGAATTGTACGATCAAGTTTACTCTCCTTTGAAAACTGTGAAGTTTAGGAACGAGTAAAAAAACGCAGAAATTAGAGTATTCTGCTAAATATTTATTACTTTTAAAACAGTTTTGTTTCATGAACTGTTGTATTACTCTCTATCCAATTACAAAATAAATAAAATTCTTCAAAATAAATAATTAAAAGCTTTTCTTTCTCTTTTGAAAATTACTAATGTACAACAGATTGCTAAGAATGCTTCGATGTGCTAGTGCAGTGATTCAAAACTGACCAACCTGAAAGCTCTTTTTTTCTTTTCTAGTATGACTTACTCCACAAAGGTTCTCATCCGTTCAACCTTGCAAAAACTTGTGTAAAATAATAAACGCTAAATTTTATGCTACTCCTCCATCTCAACATCCTCATCAATTTCATTCTCAGTTTGATCATCCGGTAGTTGGGATTTATCCAATAGCTCTTCTGCATCTATAAGGTTGTTCTCCTTGAGAATAGCGTCCAACAAGAGTTGATTCTTCAACCAGTAGAATCTTTTGAGTTTGGTTGATTTTGTTATTTCTCTATCAAGTAATTCTTTGAGAGTTGATAACTTGGTGTGATAGATTTGAAGCTCGGCTTCGTAGTTTTGCAATGATTCTAATGACAAATTGTCAAACGATTCTATTTCATTTATGGAGGTAATTTTTTCCAATTTGTTAGATTTCTTTTGAGATTTAATAACTCTATTACTTTCTGTTATGATTTTTTCTTTAACTGCAGGATTTGTAGTGATCTTATCAATTTGATAGAAACCAGCAATATCAATGTTTGAATCATGTTCTTGTTCGCTACCTTTCTTCAACAGTAACTCATATTTAGCACACATATCTCTATCGGATTCATTGGCCAAAAGTGTCTCATAAGTTGATGGTTCTACCACATCTGTAATTCTAAAAGTATTGAACTCATCATATGCAACATTTTTTTTAAGCAGATTTTGGTTCAGTATATCGTATGCATCATTTAAATTATTAGATTCGATGTCATGAACAGTTTTCAGATGTTTCAATAATGCATCCGATCTTGTAAACGATTTCAAACATTCTGGTAAGATACAGTAAAATGGTTTCTCTCCGGTATGTGTTCTAATATGAGATATTAAAGCAAATCTACTGTGTTGTAAGACGCCTTTTCTTGAGCAATCATCCCATTTACAGATATATTCAATGTTTGAGTTTTCCTTT
Organism: Ogataea trehalophila; assembly: GCA_003707645.2. NCBI lineage: Eukaryota > Fungi > Ascomycota > Pichiomycetes > Pichiales > Pichiaceae > Ogataea > Ogataea trehalophila. Next base: position 208,656 of record PPKI02000021.1, read on the forward strand.
TTAGAAACAATATGTTCTTTGTTGATATGTTGTACTAGATCATCCAGTTCCTTAAACTTTTGGTTACAGTGAGACCATTTGCAGTAGTTTTGTCCGTAATTTTCGTCTTCAAAATCAGTCAGGTCTTCATCTTTAAAAAAATTTTCACTTTCCATCATTTCAAACTCCTTCTCTAGCTCCTCATCTGAAACTTTGGATGGTCTTGTTATTATTGGTGTCCCAGTAGCTTTGAAGATGCCATTTTTCTTCGAAAAGTCATCGTCATTCAAAAGCTTTTCTGTTTGTGGGGGTGGTTGTGTCATTCTAATATATTGTTAAATTAAAATTATATTAGTTTCCTTTGATATCACGTTACCAATTTGCCAACCAATACCTATATTTTTTTTTTTCTTTCTTTGTCTGTATATACACCGTACATACACTTTGGTGATACACCCACCCGTCTATACGCTACTTCAGTGCCTACGCTCTCTAACTCAACTCATCAAATTTTTCTGCCATCGTCGGTTGCGTGCAAAGTGTGGTTTTCAAAGATTTGAATTTTTTCTGAATTTTTCGTCCGTCGATTGTGTGTATCAGTTTAGGTTTTTAACTTGTATGATAGATGAGACAAAAGGTTACAACAATATAGGTGGAGTAGAAGGCACAACAACTTTACATTTTACTAAGGATACACTCACAATTATACAATGTCTGACCTACAATTGAGAATCCTTAAAACTTTAGGTGAAAAGGGCACCATTGATGACTCATCCGCTGAATTCCCAGAAGTTGAACCATTAACTTTCCTAGCTGCCTTGAACTCCTTGGCTTCAAGATCTATGGTTACTTATAAAACCACGGAAACTGACAAGTATTTATTGAACGAAGAAGCACAAGATATTGTGGCCAACGGTTCCCATGAATATAGACTATTAAACAAGGTTATTGAAAGTCTTGAAGGACTAAAGATTTCTGAGGTTGATGCTTTAATGGGTAAAAACGGTAAGGTTGCTCAAGGTAGAGCTTTCAAAAACGGTTGGATTGGTAAAGACGGTGACAAATTAGTGAACAAGTTGGGCAAAGATACAACAGTTGAAGATACCACTGCTCAACAATTGAAAGTTATCGAATCAACCGGTACTTTACCAAACAAGAAGGACTTGAATGAATTAAAAAAGAGAAAATTAATTAATCAAACCAAGGCTTTCACATACAGCGTTGCTAAAGCTGAAGAATTTGCTTTAGAAATTAAACAATATGAAACTGATATCACCAGTGACATGATTGCTTCAGGGTCCTGGGCTAAAGCCGAATTTAAGCCATATAACTTTAACTCTCAGGGTATCTTACCACAATCTGGTGCTTTGCATCCATTGAACAAAGTTAGAGAAGAATTTAGACAGATTTTCTTTAGTATGGGTTTCTCTGAAATGGCATCCAACCAATACGTTGAAAGTGGTTTCTGGAACTTCGATGCTCTATACGTTCCCCAACAACATCCAGCTAGAGATTTACAAGATACTTTCTACTTGAAGGATCCAGCTGAAGCAAAAGCTCCTGAAGATAAGGAATACTGGGATAATGTCAAGCAAGTGCACCAAGAAGGTGCATACGGTTCCATTGGTTACAGATATCCATGGAAGGGTGATGAATCTTTAAGAACTGTTTTAAGAACCCACACCACTGCTATCTCTGCTCAAATGTTAAAGCAGTTGGCTGCTGATCCAAAACCAACCAGATTATTCTCCATTGATAGAGTTTTCAGAAACGAAGCTGTTGATGCCACCCACTTGGCTGAATTCCATCAAGTTGAGGGTGTCTTTGCTGATTATAACTTGACGTTAGGTGATTTAATTGGTTTCATGCAACAATTCTTCAGTAAGATGGGTGTTAACGATTGTAGATTCAAGCCAACATATAACCCATACACTGAACCATCTTTGGAAATCTATGCTTGGCATCAAGGATTAGGTAAGTGGGTTGAAATTGGTAACTCTGGTATGTTCAGACCTGAAATGTTGGAAGCTATGGGTTTACCAAAGGATATGAGAGTTTTAGGTTGGGGTTTATCTTTAGAAAGACCAACTATGATCAAGTACGGTGTCAGTAATATTAGAGAATTGTTGGGTCACAAGGTTGATTTAGATTTCATTGAAAGAAACCCAGCTGCTAGATTAGATGAAGATATTTTTTAAGTTAGTTTAATATATATTAATCAAAGAAAGGAACTTTGCATGTTTTTTTTTTTTTTTGTTTTCTTGTTCTAAGGGGAAATAATTAAGAACCTCTTAAGCTGTTGGTGTTTTTTTTTATAAAAAAAAAAATAATAAGGCCGCTTTTCGTCCCCTGTAATTTCTTTCCTTCTTTCTTTTTGTGACTGTTGTGTGTGTGTCTATTTTTGATTTTTATCTCATCCTTCCAATAATAATTTGTCTTTTGCGTTTTGAATTAAAAAAATCAATAAAAATTAAAATTCATAGTCCCAATAACTGAGCTGGTACCTAACAAAGCGGTATTAAAAATAACAATTTTAAACAAAATTAAAAATTATAATGTTTGAAATTCCGATACCGGGAGTCGAACCCGGGTCTGCCCGGTGAAAGCGGACCATGATAGCCGTTACACTATATCGGATGTCATGTGTTAGTGTAATGAATCGATCGTTATATAAAACTATTTGAAAATATTCAAATGTATTTGAAATCAAAATTGGTATTTTATTTGATAATCCTCCACCTTAATCTATAGGAGAAGTAACTAAATAGGTATAAAGAGTAAATAGAAATATATATAGTAAGAATGTAGAGTGTCGACGAGGCTGTCGGCAACTCGAGAGTATTTCCTAATTTAGTAATCTCAAAACAAACATATTAATAAGGAAGGCGCCGCACCGTTAGAAGGTCGGCGTCGCATTAAGAGGACGAAGTATTATCTCTGGGGGTGGAATCCTTACATCATCTCCCTTCTCGAAAAACTCGTCCACGAGTTTCAGTGGCAATAGGACCGACAGAATGGTTAGGAGTTGCAGCAGCGGTAGAAGTAGGACTTGTAACATTAAGAACTTGTGCGTTACTTAGTAAAGCGTCCTGAAGATCAGTATCTGCTAACTCGAATTCTTTATAACTAATAGTGGAAGTGTGGCCAGGGTGGCAATCCTTCCAGCCAACAGTAATCGTTTGCTGTTGGTAATCAAAACCAGACACTGAGTTCATTTCGTTAATTCTAGCTGTAACTTCCAGGGGAGTTCGAGGTGGTCTTTTTGGGTAAATCGGAGAACGTTCATGGTAAGGTTTAAACCATTTGACATTGATGGTTCGGTGTTTCTTCGATATGATGGGTAAATCAACCTCGAAGGCATTATTTCCAATTTGTTTCACTAATCTGTAAGGACCAAAATAAGCAGGCTGAATCTTGGTATAAGTTTTTTCGGACAATAAAGCATCTTTATTCAACAAAATCCAGTCATGAACTTTATACCCGTGAGGACGGTGGGTTTTGTTATATTGAATCTCTTGAGCATGTTGCGATAAAACTAATTGATCTTGCACTTTCAATTGAGTTGTCTTCAAAGTTTGCAATAGTGATTCAGCAGATGGAGAGTAACGGGACCCAGACCAAGATGTAACATAGGCAGGGGAGCTGGGGATATAACCCAGATCCAATTCAAATGGAACAGCTTTGATCGCACTTTGGTAGGTCGAATTATAGGCAAATTCAACCATTGGTAATAGGTTGTCCCAACTTCTAAGATCATTGTGGCAATAGTTGCGTAACAATTGGTTAAGAATGCGAATGGTACGTTCACTTTGACCATCAGTCTGTGGATGGTTGGTAGTACTAAATAATAATGAGGACCCAGCCATACGATGGAATGTTTTCCAAAAGCTTCCCATGAATCTAACGTCTTTATCAGTGATAATTTCGTTCGGTACACCATGTAGCCGGAAATAATGATTAATAAATAAGTGAGCACAACCTTCACCGGTTAACGTTTTAACAGTAGGAATAAACATTGCACGTTTTGTAAACTTATCCATAATAACTAAAATCATATCATAACCGCCTTTTGTGGGTGGAATACCCGTAACGAAGTCCATAGATATTGTAACCCAACGACCTTTAGGAACTGGAATTGGTGAGAACAACCCTTGAGCAAGTTGTGTGGAGGGCTTAGACTTTTGGCAGACTACACAGGTGTTAACATAGTGTTTGATAGACTTCATCATCTTAGGCCAATACCATAATCTAGCTGTCAGTTCATAAGTTCGTAATGCTCCAAAGTGCCCCGCAGTAATTCCATCATGTGCAGCAGACATTAATTCTTCTCTCAGCAAATTATTGTTAGGAATCACAATTCTTGTAAAAGGTCCAGATTGAAAAGTATCATAGTAGAGAAGTCCATCTGTGAAACGAAAATGTTTAATAAAATTGGTTAATTCTTTTGTAATCGGTTTCTTATCTCTTAAAACAGTAAGTAATGGAGAGCAGAAAGAGCAAGCATCATAATTGGAAGATATTTTCTTCTTGAGTTGTTGGTTAATAGTAACCACAGACAGTGTGCCTGATAAATCTTGTAATTCAACGGTGACAAGTCCATCCTTTTCATGATACTTCTTACGACTTAAAGCATCAGCACCAGTATTGGAATTCCCTGGGTAATACTGAATGTCGAAATCGTATTGAGAAAGGAAATCTAACCATCTAGCTAGTCGTCCATTATTTACTTCCTTCTGCTGTTTGATGTAGGTTAAGCTGTGATGATCTGTTCTAATTATGAATGGTCTCCATAATAATAGAGATCGCCAGGTATGTAAAGCTTGGACAACTGCTAGAAATTCTTTCTCTCGAACGGGATAATTTAGTTGAGCACCAGATAATTTCTTTGAGCCGTAAGCAACTACACCTAACAGTGTACCATCTGGTTTCAGTTGTTCAAGTATAAAACCAAGGGCGAATCCACTTGCATCTGAGGTAACTCTAAACTTGTAACCTTCTTCTAACCTAGGAATGATCAATGTGGGCGCTTCTATTAAACATGTTTTCAGTTGTCGAAATGCTTCATCTTGTGTTGACGTCCATAGGGCTTTATTGGCAGTATATTCTAATAATGGTGTAGCGATTTTGGAGTAATCTTTGACGAACCTTCTGTAAAATCCAGTAAGTCCGAGGAAACTAGCACATTCTTTAGGTGTTTTTGGAGTTTCCCAATTCTTGACTGTGATAATCTTAGCCGGATCAGTTCCAATTCCATCAATACCAACAGTATAACCTAAGAAGTTAACCCTTGAGAAGAAAAATTCACATTTAGAAAGCTTTGCAATAAGATGAGCTTCTCTTAATTTGTCTAAGATTAATCTCAAGTGGCGTTCATGCGATTTCACATTTTCGGAAAAGATTAATATATCATCTAGATAGACTAAAGTAAACTTGCCAATGTAATCTTTGAGAACACTGTTCATCATATGTTGAAAGGTGGCAGGTGCATTGGTTAAACCGAAAGGCATTACAGTCCATTCATAATGATTGTAAGGTGTAGAAAAGGCCGACTTAGCAATATCGTTTTCGTCCATTCTAATCTGAAAGTAACCTGACATAAGATCAAGTTTACTGAATACTTTGGCGTTTCCAATTGAATCTAAGATATCGTCTATGAGTGGTAACGGAAATTTGTTCTTGACAGTAAAGTTATTCAGTGATCTATAGTCCATACACATCCTCAAGGTGCCATCTTTCTTCTTGACAAATAGAACTGGGGCATTATAAGGACTTGTACTTTCTCTTATAAAACCTTGCTTTAATAATTCTCTAACTTGTTTGTCTAACTCTTCCTTTTCTGCCCATGTTAATCTGTATTGATGACGGTGAACAGGTGGCGTGTTTGGTAATAATTCGATTGAATGAGTGTGATTTCTTTTCGGTGGTAGTTTCTTCGGTGGTTCGTTTGTGATAACATCTCTGTAATTGTGTAGTATGTTGTCTTTCTGTCTTTCTATTCCTTGCATTGGGATTTCAGCTTCCACTGTAGATAATTCGGCTCTCTTACTTGGCTCAGATTGTATCCTGATAAATCCTTGGATTTCAGATGATTGTAAATCACGGTGGAAGCGGTAGGCATCTACCATTTGACAATCAATAAGTTGTACTTCAGGGTTTCGTTCATCTTCGTTGCAGACGGATTCTAATTCTCTAAAGTTAAAACGATTTTCATGCTTTATAATAAACGGTAAACCTAGATATAGATCCCTTTTCAGAGCTTCGACGATGTAGCAAT